>JAPYYX010002388.1:0-23720 GCA_030522605.1 Cremastinae sp. B BG-2022a | reverse complement strand
CCCTGAAATTTTACACAGTTGTACATATGACATCAAAGAATGTTTCTGCAAATTTTCAGTGAAATCTGAAGATAACTGTTTCATGCAAGGAATACCTTAGATTTCGGCAATCCAGAAAAATTCTCTCGGTCATTCGTGTTTCGATACTCACAGTTTTTGGATTGGTAAAAATCAATATTTTTTAAATTAAAAATTGGACCTCACAAATTCTTTCAACTTTGAAATCAATTTTTGAATCTCATCAAATTTTGACAGTCAGGAAAAATTCTCTCTCTATCATTGTCGATTCATGTTGCGAACCTTTTAGTTTCAAAATTAATAAAAAATTCGTTTTATTAAAATTAAAAAATAGATGAGTCAAATCCTCTTGCTTGAAGTTAATTTCTTAGTCTCGTTTTTGTTTTCAATTTAAAATCCGATTTTTATATCATCAAATTTTCAAAATATTTCCGAACATGGATTATCTCTTTTTTATTTAATTGCAATTAATACATGTAGTTACTCGAGGTTTGTTATTCACCGAATTATTTTTCGATCTCGGTATTCGTTAAGCTTGACGTACGCGAATTCATTTTGATTTGAATAATGAAAAATTTTTTGTCCATACGTCTCGTTGCTTAATACCTTTCGATACGATAGTTTTAAAAATTAATTAATATCACTGAGATTATAAATAAAACAGAGTTTATTATTCTGTATTAAGAGCTTTGTAAATTCTGGTTAAATACATTTGAAGCTCTCAACGCTGATGAATTTTCATAAATGAGATGGAATATAACCGAATATGAACCAGCGATGAACTTATATACAGACATTGTCTGTTGTTAGAACTCGTACTGAATTAAATTTACTTAAGGATGTACTGGAGATAACTCGAAACGGTGGTGAAAATCTGAAAATTTGACGTCATTAATAATATAATTCTAACGCTTCTGAGCAAATTTCAACTCAATCCACTAAATCCTTGAAAAGTTTTAATAATTGAATATTATACATTCTTATGCATATTCATCAAAAATGAAATTATAATAAATTATAATATCGATAAAACGGGAGGTAGTTATTTGTAAATTTTTTCTCAAGATGTTTAAATATTGAAGAATCTTTCTGCCAAATTCCATTAACTTTTACTAAACATTTTTTAAAAAAAACAAGTTAATAGAAACGTGGTAAAAATTATCCACTTATGACAACAAAATGGATTTCCCTCTCTAACAATGCGTAAAAATTGATTAAAACGACGAGATTTTTTTGGTGATAATTTTTTTCTATTATTCACACATAAAAAGCGATAATAACCACATTTAAACAATTTTATCTAATATTTTTATTTTTCAATTGTTTAAACAATAAATAATATGAAAATTGTTGATAAAACATTAAAATTGTATTGAGTATCATTCTAAATATCATAATAAAAAATTTTAACTTCCTAACAATAAAGCAAAGGCTAAATTTCACAATTAAGTATACAAAAGTCACTTTTGGCAGGGACGGAGATTGGATACCCAGTAATAAAATCATAGAAAGTTATAAAATAGTAGAAATTTTATGAAATTCAACTTCTCCTTAATTTATTTCTCTAATAAAACGCCTAACAAAAAAATTAAAATAAAATGCATTTTTTTAATATTCGACAAATAGTTTCAATCATTTATAATAATTCGATACATTTAATTCGTTGAATTATTTCTCGATCTCTGTATTCTCGTTTTTGAGATTCCTTTCCCTAATAGTATTCTATTTCCAGAACGTTTTCATAAAATTCGGCAAAAAACTGCTCTCGGCGTAGATTTCAATTAACTCATCAACGCCCACAGCGATGCGAACGGGAAAACGAATCCTGGAGAGTGAAATTGGGGTCGTCAAACAAATTTTCCAAGAATGATTAATTTCATTATTTAATTAAAATTATATTTTATTCGAGACAATTATTGAAGCGTAATTTCACTCTACCAGGATAGATGATTTTCCAAATAACTGAATCATTTCCTCTGTTAAAGGTCATCAATTAATTATTAATTAATGAAGTTCAAATCGACGTCTTGTTTGGAAATTTTCAATCATTTTTATTCGTCATCGTTATAAAATTAGTTTTTTATTATTTGTGATTTGCAAATTATTTTTTAAACACTAAAATTTTATGTTTTTTGAAATTAAAAAAAAATTGAATTATCGATGTCATTGCTCATACGAAACTATTTTTTTTGCAATTTCGAATTATTATTCTTGGGTATATTTTTTATTGTAAAGTTTAAATGAACAATTTTTTAACCAAATACTTTGTATAAAAATCTTTATTTTTAATTGAAAGTTCATTTTTATTTACAGTACGATAACTTTTATTCATACAGTTCTTATTATTAATAAAAATATGAAAAACTATAGAAAAATAGTTTTGTTTCAGAATCTAACGTCAATTCGATTTTTTCAAAGGCGCAGCTTTCGAAGTTAAGACTTTGACTGCGTATTTGTACAGCTCAGAATTTTTCGATTTGAGAATATCAATTTGTTTTCTAGCTTCGATAAGATCACTGGAATCACTTCCAGTTTCTGAAGTTTCAAAACCTTTATCCACGTAAGTATCAAAATTAAACAAATCCGAATCATCTCTCGAATTAATAATCTCGATAACTTCGTATTTCTCGCTATCCTCAGCGACTCTTTGCAAAGCACGAACGTGAACTTTTTGTCGAATCGACGACGAGTTGAAATTCTCATAAGCCGGAAGGAAACTCGCGTACGTGATCGGCCCTTTGTGGTTGAGAGTCCGAACGATCTGTCTGCTCGGAATGTCCCAAAAATTAACGAGACTGTCGGCTGATCCTGAGAGCAAAACTCTGCAGTCCTTGGAGACCGAGAGAGTCGTCACGGTTCCGGTATGACCACGAAAAGTTTGATTCCTTTTTTCCTTGTCCTCGCAATTCGTGACATGATACTCGTCCCCTCGCGGTGGATCTCGAAGATTGAAGCTCATTATCAAACCGCTGGAAGAGCCGACGTAGAGATCGTTTTCGAGAACGTCCATACAAACGGAGGTCAGAGGAGCATCAAAGACCAAAGTGAGAAGCAAATTTCCTGCGTTCGTGTCGTAAATCCTGGCTGTACGGTCCAGAGAAACTGAAACGAGTCTAGCATTTGTAAAATTGCCATAATGAAGATCCGTAACTGGTAAAGAGTGGTCGGAGAAGCCATGAACAGGCGCAGGTTGTTCACGATTGGTGACGATTTTGGTCAGCGACCACAGAAATATCAAACCGTCCTCTCCGCCGCTTGCTAAATTAGCTCCCTCTTGACCAAAAGTTAAACAAGAGATGGTTTGGTAATGTCTAGCTACGGTGCCAACGAGTTTTCCGGTTGATAATTGCCAGACAAAGATTTTTTCTCCTATCGCCGCTGCTGCGTAGGTGCCATTGGGAGTGCAAGCGAGAGCGCTCACTTTTCCTGGAGTTGTCAATCTCAAATTCGGCACTGGAGATTGACTGTTCAAGTGCCAGAGATACAATCGAGGTTTCGTTGAGTCCGCAGCGATTACGTAAGTGCCAGCTACAATCTGGAGCGTGTGATGTCCAAGAGCTGCTGCGTTTCTGTAAATCGACAGCAAGGAACCTGTCAAGGGATCCCATACCGCGGCGCTCCATGATTCGCCTGAACTGTCACCGGTTATCACAACCTCTCTCGAGTTCCTCATGCTTTATACCATTCGATGATTACACTGCAAATACGTATTTGATTAAAATTAATAATTACTTAATTTTAACGTAAAATCCAATCTAAAATTAATTTCAGTTTATAGTTCATTGAATTCCATTCCAAATGCAAATTAAAAATAGATTTAAAATCATATAAAATGAAAAAAATTGCAAAATTCTTTGATTTTTTTCAAGATTACATGCAATGACTAAAATATTAAGATATCCTACAATAAATATCTCGATTACACTGCAAATATGTACTTAATTAAAATTAATAATTCCTTAATTTTAACGTAAAATCCAATCTAAAATTAATTTTAGTTTATAGTTCACTGAATTCCATTCGAAATTCAAATTAAAAATAGATTTAAAATCATATAAAATGAAAAAAATTGCAAAATTCTTGGATTATTGCAAAAATCTTTGATTTTTTTCAAGATTACATGCAATGTCTAAAATATTACATTCTACAATAAATTATCTCGATCACATTTTTTGACACGAATGCAATTTCACTTAATAAATCAATGTATTTCTTATTTTTACGATGATATGAATAAAAAGCTGTTTTATTACCTCGAATATTAAATTAGCAATAAACAATCTTCAGTAGAATATCAAATATCTCTCGACTTTTTTCTCTCATAAGAAAAATGTTTCTCACGTACCGGTTACTACTGAGGTACTGAGCATGAGCAATTGTTTGCAATTTTTTTTGAGGTTATGTTTCAAAAACACGCATGGAAAATGAATACCGATAACGTAGATCACATTGCAGACTCTGAAAAAAAATTCGCTCTATATTACCGATACAGATAAATTAAAATTAGTACTTTATGTAAAATTGTCAGCAAATGGTACTAAAGTCTTTCTATAGTGCACTCTGAATTAGAGAAGTTTCATTGATAAAAATGATAAGGTAAAAAATCTAATTGAAGATTGACGTACTGTGCCTATTTTGCTCGTTCACCTGAGACTTCAGACTCAGGATAAAAAAAATTTGACACAACTTTGTCATAATCGTTTTATTTGAATAATTTTTTTTGTTATGAGAACACAGTAAACAATTAAGCAGACATTCTTTTTTTTTCACCGAGCGCGACAGCAGTGCTAGAAACAGCCAAGTTTCAATTAGATATTTATTTGGAAGATACATAGGTAGTTATATGGATATTTCGAACGTAACTTTAGGTGAAAGGTAGAGAGGTGTTTTCTAAACAGTATAAATGTACAAACGAAATTCAATCCGATACTCATTGTCTCGTTCAGTCGTCGTTAATCCTCGTAGAATAAAAATCCCATCCACTGCAGGACTGTACACGCTATATAGACGCAACTTACATACTAAAAAGATATTTTTTTGCTGCTTATTCAGAGTGAAGAAAGAAAAAACGATTTTTATTGATTTCAATCGCGATGAGATATCAGACGGAGACTTTAGGAATCGTCCCGCGTTTATTTCGTGAAAACAGATCGATAAAGAAAAAAAAAACGAAATGTTACAATGCACGTGTTTTATACTTCGTAAAACTAACCGTCACAAGTTTTGGGCAATTTGAATCTCACTGGACCCAAATTCTCGCGAAACAGTCTTAAATGATAATTAAAATGAAACAATATTGAAAAATTGAATATAAAGCTGAGGAGATATTGATAGAATTTGTTGAAATACAATTCATTCGAATTCTTTTTTTTTTTTGGTTTTTTCGTTTATGTTGCTTCACCAGTTTCGTTGGAAAGATCACAATCATATTTCTTCCTTGGTCGAACACGCTGCGAGATGAAGAAACGATCGCGCAGCCTATTAAATCTATAAACTCGCTCGCTCTTCCTCCATTTCCATTTTTTTCTTCTCATTTTTAATCGACGTACACTTAAATACATTCCGTAACTGCGTCCGTTTTTCGTCGTCTACGTGCTTCCCCGGCGTGTGAAATGTCCGTGTGTTACTTCATTGAAATTGCGTGACGTGTACAAGTTCTCATATTTTTTTTTATTTTTTTCGATTTTTCATATTTTTTTTCGTTTTTTTTATAATAAAATTATTATTATTTTTTTTTTATATCTTTGTTGATCAGCTGTTGTTGCCCTGTGAAAACTGCCTTCTGTCGCAACACAATAATACTTGCGTGGGTTCGAGTCGACGTTCACTGAATTCGGCCAATCATTTTGTATCGAGCTCACTTCTTTCCTTCTCGTCTTCTCATTTTTTTCTCTACGTTTTTAATTGTTCCTACTGTCAATCTCATAAGCTTGATATTTCATGCGACTCGTCGGGATAACAGCGAGTCGCACGTTTTACGTTTCGCAAGCAAAACATCGATTTCTTTTACTCACTAAAATTACTCTCGAAAAATGAATTCCCCCTGGAAATGAATTCCACGACACTGGATGGAAACGGGAGCATCCACGCGTATCGTTTGAGTGATTACGAGATTGAAGTTCGAACTTCATCTACGCGGTAACGACTGTGAGAACAAACTTAAGAACTAAAGAAAATGAAAGTCCTAATACTTAAAACTTATGCATAGTTTGCAAAGTTTATGGATAAGAGCGACGAGTAATCGCATCTCGCATTGCTTAGGAGTCGTTTCCGGGAGTTTCATTGTTCCAAAGTAAATCGTTGAGTCCCGATGCACTTTTTTTCTTGACTCGAATCCAGCTCGCTTTCCTTTCTCCCGTTGCGTTTTCATTCTCATTGCTCGTTTACTTATTTTTTTGCTTATGCTTTCGTTTATCTCGTTATTATCAATTATTGTTGCGCCTGAGCCTTGCGTTGGACATAGCCGCTGCCGCCCCCGCGATTTCCGCCCCTCTGGCCACCGCGGAATTGTCCGCCTCGACCTCCCCGATCCATTCCGCCGCGTTCGCCCCTCGGGGCACCGCGCGATCCGTTGTTTCCGCCGCCGCGCGGCTGCTTTATGAAACCGCCGTTGTACCCAGAATTTCCATCATTGTTATAATTACGCTGCTGATAACCATTCTGATAGTTGCTGTTGTCGTTCCGATAATACGTTCCTGCGACAGTGGAGAAAAATCGTTTTAACGAGATGGACAATGTTTAATTATTCAATGAGTAAATTTGCTGTTATTTATAATCGCCTTTTAATAAATAACGTATTTTTCTTTTTGATATTTCTACCAGTGAATTTAAGGAGAAATGGTAGGTACAATGTCAAAAGTACGTTCAGAACGAAAATTTGCGAATTTTTGACTTCTAGTCTTTTGAAAAGGTTCTGAATTTTTTGTGTAGCTGCAATAGCGATTAACAACTTCCGATTATTCATTAAACCATTTTAACAATTAAAATTGTTTAAACAATCAAAATAGAAAATTTTAGTGAAATACTTTCAAATTTTGGAATTAGCATTGAACACTCATATGAAACATAAAAAAAATTTTACGGAGATGGTACCTTTTTTATTTATGCTTAGAACATTTATACGATTTTTCCATAAGATACAATGTTAAATTTTATAAAGTTTGAAAGTTTAAATTTTGGAATTAACATTGAACACTCATATGAAACATATAAACAAAATTTTGTGGAGATGGTACCTTTTTTTGTTTATGTTTAGAACATTTATACGAATTTTCCATAAGACACAATGTTAAATTTTATAAAGTTTGAAACTTCATAACTTTAAAACTTTAGTGAATCATTCTCAAATTTGGCACAAGGATTTTTTAGCCGTTTTCAAACACGTTCAAATTTGGCACAAGGATTTTTTAGCCGTTTTCAAACACGTCTACAAAATTTGAACTTTTTCTTACCATTTTAAAAATAGGTACAATTCCTCCTTAATATATTAAGATCCAAAAATTTCTGAAATTACCGACTTAATAATTCGTCAAAATAATCTTCATTTTATAAAAATTTTGCTATCGAAAATTATTTTATCAAAATTGCAGAAGTGATAAAATTATAATTTTGGAGCAAGCTCTAGATTAAGATCTTCCGATTCGTTCCTAGACCTTCAAAAGATCAAAGAACTATCATGAAAATACCTCAAACGTTATATTTAAATTTATATTTAAGGAATTACCTTGACCTCCGCCACCGCCACCGCGACCATTCTGCTGATAACTTCCACCCCTTCCACGACCATTGTAACCATTTGCGTTTCCGCGTCTGTTGCCACGGCCCCTGTATCCTCCGCGTTGCTCACCCCAAGCTGGCTGAGATTGTTGCTGGGGCATTTGATTGGCTTCCTGAACATCAGATTTTCCCCAGTCGTCGAGCGGCGCATCATTCATCTGGGTCCACTCCGGAGTCTCATTCGTATTCTGATCTCCGCTCGCAATAATCTCTTGTCCCTGCTGCTGGTCCATGTTATCCTATTTTTTAATTAATTAAATTTAATTTTAAATATACAATTAAAGATTATATAAGATAATTTTCGCGTAAGAAATACTCGAAGAATAAAAATTTCCGAAACTCACATCGATCGCGTGTTGGGATTCTTGTTGATGGGCATTCGGATCGTACGGCTGTTGCATCTGTTGCGAATTCGGCGGTTGCTGGAAACCACCAGGATGCTGAGGACTGTAGGGTATGTTTTGCTGCTGATGCGAAGGCGGCATCGGTATCGGCGGCGGTGGATTTGGATTAGCGAATCCAGGAATGTGAGGCATATCCTGAGGTGGCGGCGGATGAGGATATATAACTTGCACCGGAGCACCCGCGAAGTTCTGGTTGGTAAACGTTTGCGACGGTATCGGTGCGTTCACCGCCGGAGGAATGTGTGAGACTATTGGTGCATTTTGGCCCGTTACATCCGGTGAATCGAGCTCGGATTCCTGGAGGAAAAAGAAATCCGGAGTCCCGATAACATCGTTAACACGCGGAGCTTGCTGCTGCTGTTGATTCTGTTGCTGTTGAGCTTGCTGAGGCTGTTGCTGCTGTTGCTGAGGAGCCGGCGGACCTTGAGGAGTCTGCTGAACCTGCTGGGACGAGGGCACGTAGTTCGCAGCGTTCACGTAGTACGGATTATCGAGATTCGAAGCTGGATGTGGCGGAATGGGTTGAGCTACGACAGGCAACGGACCCGAGACCGGAGCAGGTCCCGAGACAACTGGCACCTGGGACACTTGAACTGGAAGATTCGCAGTCGGTATTATTGACTCTGGAGGTGGAATGTAGACCTCGCCGGGATTAAACTCCTCCGTTGTTCCTTGCTCCGGAGCCTGGGCCGAGATTCGCGATTCCGATGGCGTTTCCTCCATTTGCTGTTGATGATCGTGAAAATTTGTAAAATTCGCAAAAACTTTGTTAAATTATCGAATTATCTGACTCACTTCATTCGTCTCCGATTCAGGTTTAGCCGAATATCGAATGGGGTCCAAGAATCCGGATTCGTTGATGGTATTTAGGAGTTCCTTGATCTTGAGATAAGTCGTGCCAGCGAATTCTCTCTGTTTCCCGTCGACTATCGCGACCAAGTGTTCCGCACATTTTTGTACACGGTGTCCGAAATTCGGCTCATCCGGTTTCGGTTTTCGCTCTAAATTTAGCTCGTTCACCACTGTGTGGAGACACCTCAACTCCTCCTCGGTCAACTTCGGAGCGCCGTTTCTCCCTTGAAGGAACTCTGTGCATCCTGCTCCTCGACTGATGGTGCACGTAGTTCTCAAGGTATCTTGAATAAAGACAACTTCTCGTACCTGAAAATAATTTACATTTGCTGAATTAAAATATTAAAAACAGTTTGTTATATTTCGAATGAGCACAAAATTCTTTGGAATTGATAACTGAATAGAAATGATTGAGAAAAGTTAGAAGACCTTTACTAATCGATTTAAATTGTACATACTTTTGCGATTTCTTGCTGCGTCCTCTCGAGTGCCTCCTTCCGAGCCAATTTCTTCTGTTGCTTGGCAGAGTCATTGGCGATAGAAACAACCGTCTTGTATAAATCTCGACTGAAATCCAAAGTTTGCAGCACTTCGTTGTATTTGGCGACTGCTATTTTCTGGTCTTGGTTCAATTCTTTTCCGCTCTCCTGTGTTTCTTTGTATGTTTCGAGTTTGGTCTGTTTTCAATATATAAAATAACAAATGTACAAAATAAATTTTATAGAATTTCACATGCAATTTTATCTTATATTTTAAATATTAACGAGTAATATTCCATTACATATTGATCAACGATTATGATATTAAAGTAAAATAATAAATGCATTAACAAGCTTGAATTAACAAAAATAAAATTCTATCTGAAGCAAACCTTTTCTACATAAAAAATGTTACAAAGTAGTAATGTAACGATGTGATTAAGAATGTAAATTTAACAAAAGCATCAAAAATAATTTGGAGCTAATATTTCAGAGATTCAACTTTCATGACTTAAAAATCTTGAATTACCATCAATTTAATTATTTTTTACATTTTAATGATCGAAAATTTATTATAATCCTGAGTAGTGACTCGTTATATTGAGGTTAAAATTATTCATGCATTGACAAACTTCATACAATAAAAAGAAAATTTTCTTTTATTAAAAATGTAACAAATCGTGAATTATTGTTTCGCAGAAGAAATGCACGAAACAACTCAAAACTGATATCTCAAAAATTCCAATTTCATGACTCAAAAGAATCGCCGCTTGGTACATGTAATTGCTGGCAAATCTCAATAAAATTTGACTATGCGGCGTTAAAAATGCTACAAAGTAGTAATGTAATGATGCGATATTAAAAATGCTACAAAGTACTAATGTAACAATGTGATGTGATTAAGAATGTAAATTTTACAAAAGCATTGAAAATAATTTGGAGCTAAGATTTCAAAGATCCAACTTTTATGACTTAAAAATCTTGAATTACCATAAATTTAATTATTTTTTATATCTTAATGAGTGAAAATGTATCATGATCTTGAGTTTGACTCGTTATATTGAGGTTAAAATTATTCATGCATTGACAAGCTTCATACAATAAAAAGAAAATTTTCTTTTATTAAAAATGTAACAAATCGTTTCTCAGAAGAAATGCATGAAACAACTCAAAACTGATATCTCGAAAATTCCGATTTCATGACTCAAAATAATCGCCGCTTGGTACACGTAATTGCCGGCGAATCTCAATAAAACTTGACTATGCGGCGTTGTTAGAGACTAACGTTTTTCCATGAAACTGCTAAAAAACTTGCATCATAACGGCATAGAATTAAATCAGATGAATAAAATATCGACGCCGGTAAATAATTTAATCTTGATCCAGTGAAATGATCCTCTTAGTGATACATTCGGCTTCACCGAGCGGCAAATCTATCGACTGAAAAAAGTCGATGTTAGGAATGAGTAAAAAGCCGGCTAAACGCGATTATCCGGCTCAGTATCCGGATCGGTCGAAGCTGATAGAGAGAGAGAAAGAGCGAGAGCGAGAGAGAGATGATTACAAAAAGATTTGGGAAGGATGAAAATCGCAAAAGCGAGGAACCGCCATGACACAAATTCGCGCTTCGTTGTTGGACGCGCTCAACTACTGTTCTCAAAAAATAATAATGATCAGCAAAAAAGGAAAAAGTCATGAGAAAAAAAAGACGAGCGAGACGGACGAAAAAGTACAAACCGACGCAGAGAAATCGAAAGACATACAAAGGAGGAGCTTTGAGTAATTGCTTGATGAAAAATGAGACCCGAAATTGGAATAAATTTAGCTCGTTTAGCGAGAGAGCACATGGTGCACACCGACGATTGGGAAAAAAAACATGGCCGACCACCGTCGATGCGGCGATTGACAGTTGCACGATTTGAACAATGGAAGAAAACGTTATCGCGAGACTCGCAGCGGGAATGATGAATAATATTTCTTACCTTGCGTTTCTCCAAATTTCTTATCTTGTGCTCGATGACCCTGACCGCTTGGCGTATAGGATCTTCGACGGCCTCCGTGGCCTGTTTAGGGTTGGCAGAAGGCATCCTTCACGGGCAACAAACGCGAACTGGAATATGGGCAACGGGCGACAAGGCGAGAGGGTGATTGAAAAAAAAAAAATTTTGTCCCACGAGCATGCGCGCTCGAGCCGGATTCTCCAGGAACGTACTGATCTATCGCTCGAGCCCTCCCTTTTCCATCGGCTATCTAAATTTCTGGAATATTCTACCCAGCGTTCCTCCTTCGTCAATGAATTGATTCGTTGCTTTCATTTATTCCCGAATAAATCGCACGTGTCAACTCCTTCGTACTAATTTTTCATTTGCTCCGATATATATTTTTTTCTACAATCGTAGTCGTATGGAAATCAATTCGTGCGTTATCTAAATATTTTCATTATAAAAGTACAAAAGTTGAGAAGAGAATGAGAATTCGAAATTGATGATCGGAGCAACGAATTCGCATTCGTTACAGTATGAAATTAGCCAGATGTGTTAGGTGAATAATGTTTGATGGTATTTTAAATTATAAACAATTCAATGATCGCAAATTTATAAATAAAAAAATCATTTAAATAGGGAGAAAAATATACATACTAACAAGATGCCGGAATAGAAAATAAATTGCAATTGTCAAGAACTAGAAAATAATTTTTGACTCATCATCAGAAAATTTCGATTTATCTTATCTTTTGATCCATTCAAAATAAACAGTCCGATAAACTGTTTTTGTTACTAAAAAAATAAATTTTTTAAACGTCACTGTTAACCTCAAATTAGCGGGACGCCGATATGTATATAAATATATGCAGCGCCATGCACCTCAAAATTTTTCAAACACTCATGTTCAAATTTTATTGAAAAATGATCGATAAAAACATGAATTACGAATCATGGCTCTTGCTTCATTAACGTGTTCATATATATATGATATATTTATACTTTTTCAACCTAACTTTAATTTTTTCTCATATATTAATTTTGAGAGTAACAGAATTTTGCATCCGAGTGTTACCAAAAATTAATATTCATCAAAAAATTAATCTTTCAAAGGAAAAGAAACTGTACTTGAAGTGTACAAGCTTGTTTGAAATTTTGGCCTTTTTATCTTTCGCTCGTTATACAATTTGTGGATCGAGCACTTTTTTAAAGTGTTATTCGAGTTCAAATCTCAGAGAGACGGATGAAAAATGTGCAACGAGTCTTTTGTTGACCGTACAGCTTCAATATCACTGAGAAGCGAAAGATATTGACAGGACATCGAACAAACGTACACAAATGTACTCGCCGTTGATTAACATAAATTAAAAAAATGTATACTTAAAAAATTATAATTTTTTTAGATGCTTATGGATTTCCTTTATTCAATTCTTTCTTTTTCTCTTTTTGATGTTTCATCGATGGTCAAATTGCCCAAATGCCTGCATTTTTTTTCGATCGTTTCATGGAGATCGGAGAGTCAAATCTCACGCTAGCTTCACTCTATGACACCTGCATCAACAATTTTGACTCTTCACCGCATCCGACTCTCACAAAATCTACCTCCCTTGTTTTTTCTCTTTAATCTTATAATCACGGAAAATCTCCGTCTCCTCGTCTCGACCCTAAATATATATTCTTTACAATTTACAAATATAATTTCATACATCGTCATCGAAAAATACATCCGCCCATCACGCATATCACTGCATCTCGTTCCTTCGAAAAAAAAAAAAACCATTAATTTGAGTACTTAGATCTCATTCGCGTAAGCATTTTTTTCTCCTAAAAAAAATCTGGAAACAGGTCAAAAACTTAAATAGCTCGAGGCTCAAAACAATAATGTTAATAATACAGTAGTGATGATGGTGAATAATAATAATAATAATAATAATTAAAATAAAAGCGATAATGAAAAATTGTCAATGCCTCTGACAAAGTATATCCTAGATAACTTTTCTCTCGCCAATAACTGTACAATCGCTAGCGAACATCTCACGTAGTTATCGTTATGGAATCTACGTTTCTATTAAAAAGTATATTTAAAAGCTACCTCAGCATTGACGCGCTGTATGTGTATGTTTGTATGATTTTTTTACGTTTGCTACGTGAATTCTGATTGATTTTACATTTAAAAGAGTCAAAACATTTATTCTCGTCTTGGAAGATTTACGGTGTATCGATATACCACGAAAAAAAATATATATAAAAAACAATGGGGTTCAAAAAATTATAAAACTTTGATATTGGGTGATAATGTTCGTACATTTCAAATAAATACTCATTTTTTTCAAAATTTTTATCCATATCGTTTCTGAGTAGTTAAACAAAATTTATTTTTTGTAAACTGTATATAACTATCGAAAGAACTTATTTATCTTCAATTTTTCGATAAATATAAAAATTTTGAAAAATATTCGTACTCTTACATTTTCCATAGAACATTATGTCCAATGTTTTCAAATTCTTGTCACTTTCATTTTTACTATTGAAAAACACGTTAAAGGGGATAAAAGAGAAGAGAAAATCTGCTTAAAAGAAAAATTCGAATTTTCCTTCGACTCAACGACTCGTGAGCACATCTCGAAAAGATAAAATACTATTGTCGATAATAACAAACAAATTGGATGTCGATTGTTAAAAAAGTTTAAGCTCAAATAAAGCTACATCGAAATTTTAATTATTTCCGGTGTATGTAAATCATTTTTATACAAATTCTTACGATCCTAACGCGTTCATCCGTGACACGTGAATTATGCTTCGATTTGATATATTTCACGACGAAGAGAGTCGTCGACGATAAAAGTAAAAAAAAAAAAAATTTGTTAGGACTTCACATTGAACTTGCGTAATTGTTCATTGAAGAAAAGTTTTTTTCCTTGTTCTTCGCACCTCGTATCGCGTTAAAAACACTATAATCTAATAATCTATATTCACACCGATATTCGTACATTTTGTTTCGATTTCTCTGTAAATACGTCTACCGTTAATGGCAAAAGAAAACACGTCACTTCGCACTGCCAATGTTCATTGTCAATATTCATCGTGATGTACATGCTTCACACGCGATGCGAATGACTTTTCTCATTTCCGGGGTTTATCTATTTGTTCTTCTTCTCCCGAAGTCACATTTGAGTTTATCGATAAACGCCCAAATGGCGATCTTATCGTCAACGAATTGTTTTTCTCCCATTATCAAGTACAAAGAAGTTTATTTCGCGATCGAATTTTATCACAAGATCGTTCAAAATTCTCATAGAGTCTTTTTTTCGTCACTCGGTGAGTAATCTCCAGTCGGACAAGTAATTTTCCGACAAAAGTTCGTCAGGTATTGAAGTACCGTTCTGTTTATCGTCGATTTTTTTTGCACTTATCTCGTATCACATTCTTGAAAGGATTTTTCGAATCCTCTGACCGGAGAGAGTCTTTGAATAAAAAACCTCATTGAGGTCGTCACCACTAAGACGGAGCAATAATTTGTTGTTCGGAGTCGAGGATCGTTTCAGCCTGCGTCTGTTCAACATTCGTAGCTGTCAGAGTAGGCACGGGTGAATCGCTTATTGCTTCGTTGATTTCGCTCGTAATCGGCGCGCTCATCGGAACTTGAACCGAACCAGCTGGATCCGTTTTCCTCGCTGCATTCGTCGACGAACCGGCGTTCAGTTTTGTTTTTGTTTGTTGCTCTATGCTGTCTATTTCAGCCCAAATGCCTCGAACCTCCTTGAATAGCTGTAATCAAAATGTAATCCAAATCAGACATTTTGCCATTGAGGTTTGACGACGACGGTTTCGTTGTCTAACGACAGTTTTACCTGGTTCAACCACGCTTCATCAGCGAGTAACTCGTTCAGGATTATCGTCGTGTCTTTGTGAGGATCGGCGATCCTCTTGTCGGCCACGCGCCTCGCGCATTCGACGAACATCAAATACTTTTGATGTGCCACTTTATTGTAGAGCATCACCTTCGCATGGCAAACTCTACAGAACGCAAAGTCCTACGAAACGAACCGGAGAACATTTTTCAGAGTGAGTTCAAAAAGAAAAAAATTATAGAGGCGTAAAAACAGATTTAAAAATTTTATTATTTATAAATTAAGAGAAAACATTTTTTACCTTATCTTGAGGCACTCTGGGATCGGGTGGCGCACCCTCAAGGGTCGTCGCATTGTACGGTTGTCCATATAGCAAGATTCTTGCATGCACCTTATTTTGTTGACAACCAGCGCACTGTTTAGCTTTGCTCTCCGATGCTATTAGATCCTTTAGAACGTTGAGACACGGCCACGTTGACAACGCTGTGACGGTGTGAGGCTGCCACTTGGTCGTTGACAACAAACGTTGCTTTCTCTCCTCCGTTATTTCGTCCACCATCTTCACATTCGACAGGAAATAATCATCTAAGGAAAATAAGAACGAAGATATAATTATTATTAAAAAATTGCAGATAAAGACTTTGTTAAAATTGTGTGTACAAAACGGGAAGCAAAAATCGAGACTTTACAGAATTGTACTAATTTAAAAAAGTTAATTTGTACCTTGTTCTTGGAATATTTCTGTAAGGAAATTTGAATCCAACGCTTGGGATATCAGAGTCTGTATGTACACTTCAAAGTTGTCCTGATATTTTTCCGTCTCCTTCATCGATCTGTCGATGCACTCACTGAAAAAGAGCAAAATAATTTCCATTTAAAAAGGTTTTTTTAGAAATTCTGATATTTTCGAAAAAATTCGAAATATTACCTATCGTCGATTATCATCTCATCGCGCAAAAATTCAACAACGGTCTCCAGTTTCCCTTGCTGCCAGAATTTGACGGGCACTTGTTGATATACGTGTCGATTTTGGGGTGCCCATCCCGAATACTATTACAAAAAAATACAAATAAATAAAATACATACTTTTCATATTAAAATAACTATCTCAGCATTACGATTAACTGCAAATTTAATACACACCGTAGATATGTTTCTGTATAAAGTTTTTCCATTAGACGGAAAAGGTTCGTATTTCTGCAACAAAGTCTTCCCGTCGATTCTCCATAATGCAGGATATTCTTCCTCCAGATCGGCTTTCATCACAACGAACTCTCCAGACTTGAAAAAGAAAAAAACAAATTTATTGTAACCTCATATGCGATGCAGTAAATTTGCGATCAACGGTAAAAAAAAGTGGTTTGCACATTAGAAAAACAACTTAATTCAAATCGTTACCCTATCTTCAGGATCCTCACTAGAATGCTGCTTGTAGAATTCAATTTATTTAACTCACTCGCTATTTTTGGGTATGGAAATACGAAGCATGAAATCGAATAAACATTTTTAAACGAACGAAAATACCTTGAAGGGCGAAATGTCGATGTCGTCGTCACTAGCAGCAGCCAAGAGCTTCTCGTCGATCTTGCAAGTGAGTTTGCTGCTCGACGATCCGTCGTTCTTCTTCCTGCCGCGACTTTTCACGACGACGACGTCACCGGATGAATAACCCTCCTCGTCGAGCAAACGCTTCGATTTTTTCGATATCACTGGACGTGCTCTTTTCTTCTTTTTCTCCTCGTCATCGCCTACTAAAGTAGCCGCTGGAGTCCAGGCAGGGTCGGAATCGGAATCCCCTTGTTCCTCATCGTTGTCCGAAACTTCTACCAACGACTTTGAAGTTTTCTCTTTTGCTTTTCTCTTTGACGTTTCTCGTCTAGGCAGCAATTCTATCAATCCTAGAAAAAGATAAAAAGACAAAATAATTTTTTACAAACCAAATTGTATTTTAATGTTGCGATGACTTAAATATCTCGGGCAACTCACCTGCATCGTGCTTTTTCATTTTTCTAGGCACGTATCCAGCAGCAGCGGCAGCCGCGTCCGCTTTTCTCTTTCTGTCGGCCGCGCTTCCAGGTTTCGGTGGTCTTCCTTTTCTAGGCTTTACGATGTCCATCCTCGGAGCCTCGACGACCGTCGAAGCTTTTTTACTCTCCGGCTTCTTCGGGTGGAAAGGAAAATCATCGTCGCTGCTGTTACCATCGTCGCTCGAATCGAAATTCTTCCTCTCTTTCGGCAAAGGAAAATATCTCGGATCATTCGCATAATCGATAACCGGAGTTTCCTTCGTCGCTGGTTTGTCGGACGAGTTTTTCGAGACTTCGCCGTTCGTCGCTTCGCTGCCCTTCTTCAGAGGCGCGGGCGGTACGTACGGTTTCGTCTTGTTCCAGGTCGCTTTTCTTCCTGTTCTTTGAGCCAACGGCGGAGACGGTTCCTTCTCGCCTTGAAGAAATTTGAGATAACTCGTCATGAATCCAGGATTGGAATCTTTACTCGACAGCTTCACCTCGCGATTCGTATTCGCGATCGTATTGTCCTGTTGCAAAAATCCAAGTTCCTCCTCGATGTTCGGTACGATGACCTTCGGTTGATCGTCCCGAAGTTCCTGGTAACAGGACCCGCTGTTTTGAGCCGGTGGATTGGAATTCTCGTTGAAAGGAACCGGAGTGATTTCGACACTCGTCGACGACTGGTACTCGTGAGGATGATGAGGATGGTGTCCCGGGGGTATGTGAAACGCAGGAAAATACGGAATCGGCGGAGGAGCGTGGTGATGAGGAACCATCAAGGATTGATGCTGATGAGCCGGATTCCCGACGAAGTTCCCAGAATGATGAAGACTCGTTTGAGCCCCGAACGAGGCCGGAGAGCCCGGGAACATCTTCGCCTGGGGAGGAGCCAGATTCCATCTCTCGAAATCGAAGTAACCGTTCTGCGTTTGTTGATTGGAGTTGTGATGCGCCGGAGGGGGGATTCTGCTCAGATACTCCGTCATCGCCGCTCCGGCCAGGTCGTTCAGGCCCGGACCCGCGTGTCCGCTCTTCTCGAAGCTTCGTCTCTTCTTGTTCGGGGCCTCGTTTTTCCTCTGTCTCTCGTCGACCTTCTGCTGCTCGCTCGGCAGAGACGTCGACGAGCCCGTCGTCCCGGACTGCGGACCTCCTTGTCCCGGAATCTGCTGACAGGCGCCTTGCTGAAGATTCTGCAGGTTCTTGACGATGCTCATGGGATCTCCGCGACAGCTGCTCAAGTCCTGGAGCGTCACCTGATTCGAATCGAAGTAAGCTTGCTGCCTCTCCGTTATATTCAACACTCTCTGAGCCTGCTGCTGTCCAGGTAGACTCTGAGGATTCATATCGGAAGTATTAGCGGTGTAACTCGTTACGGGAAACTTTCTACTCGTTACCTGGCGATTCTCGTTTTCCCAACAAACTTGCTGCTGCTTCTGACCGAATTCCTGTTGCCTGTCGTAATTCCTATTCTCCGCAGCGTTGTACGCTGCTTTTGAATTTTCCTGATTACCGAGAACTCTCGTTATCACGGAGGAGTAAGCGACCTGTCCCTGGGACGCCGGTCTCGGGACTGTCACGTCCAAGGGCGACGGAGGAGTGACCTGCTGCTGCTGGACAACCGTCGACTTGTACGTCCCTCCGCTGGCGCAATGATTGTTCCCGTTGTTCTCGTTGTGCTGCTGCAACGGCGACGGCGACGACATCGTCGTCATCGGGCTGTTGTACATCGGGTAAGCCGGACTGGGAACATGACCCAGAGGACTCGCCTGAGAATGCGCCTGCAGAGGACTCGGCCTCCTCGGCACGACGACACCGCAGTCCGGACCATTCTGCGTGGAGGTATTCGACGAGTACGCCGAGTCCGTGGAGTTCGTAGATTTCGATCTTCCAGGGTGATGATACTCCGAGTCGCTCTGCGAGCCTGAATAATGTCTGTAGGGCGTTTGCTGTTGATTCAAAACGTGAAACTGCTGCTGCGACTGAAGACTGTTCGACGTTGTTCTTTGACTGTTGCTGAGCTTCCCGTTGCCGTTGTTGTTGCAATTGTTACCCCCGTTACCGGGATAATTTATATTTCTGGAGTCCATTATGGAGAAACTTATCGGAGAGGATTGACTGTTCTCGTGAGTCGCGTCGTTTCTTCTCACCTCACCGTGACTCACTATTTCCGGGTAAATCTTCGCCTGGGCTTTCGTTTGAATGACCTGCTGGGTGTTCGAAGCTGACTTGCCCGAGGGTGATGTAAAATTCCGAGGTACCGTATTTTTCTCCTGAACTTGAGCGATCGAGGAGCGCGCTGAGGTGTTCAGAAATATCGTGGTCGCTGGACTCGCTCTCGAAGCGATCGGAGGCTGGGGAATCCGGTAATCCTTGGTAACATTATTATTAGCTGATGAAACGATGCAGGTCTGCTGCTGATGCTGCAGGTTACCTTGAACGCTCTTCGAATTCGTTCCCTGATTCTCGTTGACTGGATTATAAGAGTTCGCATTGAGCGCCTCGGTCGTAAATGACGTTGGCACTTGCTGGAAAAAGGATTGACCGCCGGTCGCCGCTGGCGAGGTGGAAACGGCGCTCTTCGTCGTCGGCGAGGTTGTCCTCACGCTCGAGCTCTTCTTACCGTCCGAATAATTACCGGATTTGAAATCCGGAGTTACGGCGTTCGACGATAATTGCTGAGAGTTCAAATTGCTTATGGATTGATCCGACGAGGGGAAGTGAGTATTGAAGTTCGGCTCGTAAGCCGTGCTTGCTTTCGTAGAGGGTGGTCCTGGTGATGAGGGCACGACGCTCTCGTGTGGCAAAATGCCGAAAGGACTCGGAAGCTGGGAGTTGCCCTGATGCGCCCAGGCGAGCGCTGCGGCTGTCGGCGAAGACGATTGTGATTGGTGCTCGAAAAATGTGCCCTGTTGCTGATGGGTCGAGCTGTAGTTTTCACGAAGAGGTCCCTCTGGTTCGGGAGTTGATTGCTTCGCCGTGGAGACTGATTGCTGTTGTTGTTGTTGCTGCTGCTGCTGCTGTTGTTGTTGTTGCTGTTGCTGCGGTTGCTGCT
Organism: Cremastinae sp. B BG-2022a; assembly: GCA_030522605.1. NCBI lineage: Eukaryota > Metazoa > Arthropoda > Insecta > Hymenoptera > Ichneumonidae > Cremastinae sp. B BG-2022a. Next base: position 3,297 of record JAPYYX010002388.1, on the reverse strand, counting down.
GTTGCGGTTGCTGGACCTGAGCCAATGCCTGACGATGCTGCGCGACATAGTGCGCCTGCTTCGAGTTCGGGTGATGAAAGAGCGGCGAGAAGACGTCGTAGCCGACTGGCGGCGGCGACAAAAAGCCACCCGGATTGAACGGCGACGGCTGACCGGCCAGCGATGCCGTTGTGTGCGCAGCCTGGAGCAACAACTGCGACGTCGTTGTCGACGGTACTGCCTGGCTAGCCGCTGTCGTCAAATGATGAGCCACGAATTCACCGCTCGGAGATGATCCCGCTGCTTGAAAACTACCCGACGCGGTTCCCGCGGCCAAACGGTTGTACGACGCGTACCTTGTGCAAATTTTACTCATTTTTACACTTTGTTTAATTATTTGTTTTACGGTGCAGTGAAGAATTCTCAGGGCAATATTTATAGTCGAAAAATTGACTAGTGTAAAAATCTTTACCACAAAGTATGAGAAAATTATGAATTCAATTTAATAGAAAATTATGAATTCAATTTCAATTTATGAATTCAATTAAACTTTATGTTTCATTATTTGTTTTTTGATGCAGTGAGGAATTCTCAGGACAATATTTATAGTCAAAAACTTGACTAGTGTAAAAATCTTTACCAGAATGTATGAGAAAATTATGAATTCAATTTAAAAGGTCGAACATCCTTTTAAAAGACTGAGCATTCTTTTCGTCTTGACTTGTAAACAGATGCGCTTTCAAAATTTTGAAGAATATTTTAATATTTTAGGTAAACGCAAACTTTTCTAACAAGTATTGGAACAAATTTATATGATAACTGTAAAAATCGATAGAACTTTTTTACGCATGATGTAAAGTAACTCGCGTGAAGAATAATTTTTTTATAAAATACAACAATAATCTTACCATGGGCCAACAGGATCCATCACCCACGTGTGGCACCAGGGTGCCTAGCCTGCCTTCAGCAGGCTCTTTCTCAGCAAAAATTTGCGATTAATCGCCGGATCGTACATAACATAATCTTTGAGAAGACTCTCGTCGTAATCTATCATGAACATGTAGAAAAGAATTTCTACTTATTGATGCGTTTGATGGAACCGTCACCGAGGATTTTCCTTGACGAGCAAAATCTCACGGTACGCCATTCATTTCTGCAATAAAAAAATTATAAAATTTTTAAAATCTCATAATTTTTATACGTTTTTTTAAAAAAAAACAAACATTTCAATAGCTGGATACAAAAAAAGTTGTTTACCTTGTCAAAAGATGACACCGAGTCTCTCTGGAGAATCCTCGAAACTTTTTTTTCGATTCTCGAAAAATGTTCGTGGAGAAAAAAAAAACAATATACCGTCTCTTATCACTCGTTTGGAGAGTCCAGTTTGGATAAACACTGGTCGAGAAAAAAAAAAAACACGCGAGTTTGAGACTCCGATAACCCCTCGAGGTCTCCGAGAATGCTCGAGTCCACTGGCCAGGAACTCGTCGAGGCGTCACCGCGGGAACTTGACACGATCGTCGAAATCTCCTCGCACCGCGAGTCTCATCGATAGCGATGATAAAAACAGCGGATAATACGGGCCCGCGGCGTCCCGTTTTCGCCAACGTGAGTCTGGATAAGTCGCACGAGAGAAAACTTTCTCGTTTGCCAAGTTTTCGCGATTCTTCGGGAATTTTTTTCGCCGGATAACAGCGGAGAGAGAAAGAGAGAGAGAGAGTAAGAAGGAGAGAGAGAGAGAGAAAGAGCGAGAGAGAGAGAAGGATCGAGGAGAAAGGAGAGAGACAGAGAACAAAAATATGGCTACATTCGTTGATAGACGAGCACGAGATGGAACGATCGAGTCACGCGATGATTACGACAATATTCTCGCATGATTTTGCCGACGAGTGATCAGTGTTGAATTAAAACACTCGGGACTTGGATACATTCGCGAATGGACGTTTTACACGTTCGTTAAAACGCATTGGGGGACATTGAACGCGCACGTTAGCGAGCAGCAACATTGTGCACACCGCAGTGCCCCATTACAGGCTGCCATTTTGATCGGAGTCAACAATAGAGCGCGCCATCTATCGATTGCGGGTGGCCGCCCGTGTGTGAAAGGCGCGCGGGGCGCGAGAGAGGGGGAACGGAGCGCCAGGCGGGATTTTTCAAACAATGAAAGGGGGAAAGCGTTTTCTTCGCGTTCCCATCTCTCCTCTCTCGTATCGCGATCTATCTCTCTCCCTCGTTTCATCCCCACTCCTTATCAGACGCGTTCCACCCACACGTAAATTCGACCAGGGCCGTAATCAGCGGAGTCTGTGTCTGACTCGCGCCTGCCATTGTCAGGACGCGTGCACGTAGACCATTCGAGCGAATAATTATATTCGTACGTAATATACATATAGCTCGGCCCATTTGTAAACAAACATCCCGGAAGGCTTTGCGTGTACGGGCTCGAACGCTTTTACCCCTCCATTGAAAAATTTGCACCGGCTCGTTCTTTTTTTAACTCCATTCAAACTACCTGTTGATTGTATGCGAAAAAAAGAAATAATTTCGTCTCGGAAATCAACGACTCTTCGAAACTTTTGTATTTTCTGATTGCTTTAGATTTTATCATTCTTTTTTTATTATTTTTATTAAAATTGAAAAGTTTTTCTTTTTGTGTCTAACGATAGAATAATCTTCATGCATCTCCATATGTCCAGGACGCCATTTTTAATCCAATATGTATCTGAACTCCAGCCCTCCCACTTGCAAAATCGGAGACGCACACCGTACCCCCCAATGCAGTTCCGCGTACTCGCTGACCTGTTTCCTATTTGAATGGTATTTTTTAACGCGTTTGAAATAAGCAAAAATTTACTGTACAAATAAAATAAACATAAAACATATATGTCGTTTATTTAAAAATTATATTTAAAAATTATCATAAAATCTATTGAAGAGCTTCAATCATTATATATCAGTACTTCGTGCATTTTTGTGCATTTTACTCTTCCCTTTTTATATCAATATACAAAAAATATATATATGAAACATATTTACAAAAAAGCATAAAGTTTGTGCAACATAAATTACCCATCAGATTTGCATAATATTTTACCTCATGCAGGTTTGCAGATTTTGTTTTATTTTTACCGATGTGAACGCATAAAGTTTCTACTTCCAAGGAACTCAACGCGCGAAGTCGCTTCGGTCGGTGCATAGGGTGCGTCATGCGCACTGCGATGTGACGAATGCGAGATTCGTCGATAGAGAGCGCCAAATGAGAAAGCTATAAAACCGCGAAATTACGAGATCGGCGATTTTATCGATAGGGCTCCTTTT
>JAPYYX010002387.1:0-16324 GCA_030522605.1 Cremastinae sp. B BG-2022a | reverse complement strand
AGCGGTCACCCATCCAAGTATTGGCCGCGCCTAATGCAGCTTAACTTGTGGGACCGCCGGAACTCTACATCGACCACGGGTCTACGACTGTCGGTCATATACTTTTTAGTATATTCAAATTAAAATAAAAATTATAATTGTGATTAATAAGCCATAAATGTAAACAATTTATACAGGAATGGCTTACGCAATTCTCGGCAACGTTCCACCGATCATTGGAATTTACATGGCATTCTTCCCTGTTCTCGTTTACGCAATATTTGGAACGTCGAGACACAATTCGATGGGTAAGATTTTTGTAAATTTTCGATTTTATTGAATTGAATTTAATTTAATTTAATTGAAATTGTAATTTTGTTTTATTTTCTTGAAGGGACCTTTGCTCTCGTGTGTATGATGACGGGAAAAGTGATCACGACGCACGCAAGTCCCGTTTTATCGATAGTAAACTCGACCGTTTCTACTGACGGCGTTTCACGGTCCCTCGTATCAGACGCTAATCACTATACCGCGACGGAAGTAGCCACAGCTGTCACTCTAGGGGTTGCTGTGATGCAGGTGAAAGATTTTTTCAAGAATAAATGAAATTCAATTAATTACAATTGAATTATACTTATTATAATTTAACACTGAATAATTATTTAATAAGTAATTGAATTATTTTTTTATATGCTGAGAATAATACACTCAAACTCAGATGTATGTACATAAAAAAATATTATTGGAAAGATAAACAAAAGGATGATAACCTCAAGAACTTTTTTAACGATAATTTGTAAATTAAACATTTTTTTATCTTTCTTTATCTTTGACAAATATGCTGAAATTTCCTTGATAATGATTTGGATGAAATGCATTGTCAAAGATTCATAAATTTTCCACCAATAAATCTTTTTCAAAATTGTAATTTGATTGTGAGTTCACCAAAACGCAGTAAATTTTTTATCTTGTAATGTAAATGTTCCAAACAAGCGTATTGGCTTTTCTGTCACGGAAATGTAATTCTGATTTTTCGAAAAATATGCTGAAATCGAATTGACAACTAGTATTGACTATAGACAACTATAGACAACTATAGATTGATCTCCAATATTTTCTTCCTAAATATATTCAAATGCAAAATGAGCTCATACATGCAAACTCATGAATCTTTTCAGCTCGGGATGTACGTGCTCCGACTGGGCGTGATATCTTCTCTGCTTTCGGACACTCTGGTCAGCGGTTTCACGACCGCCGCCGCGATTCACGTGTTTACTTCCCAAATCAAGGATCTCCTTGGTCTAAAATTGCCAAGGCGTCGAGGACTCTGTAAAGTTATTTTCGTGAGTTTCATCTTTATTTTATTATTCTCGTGGTTCCATTGCGTCGGTATTATTCAATTTCTGTGTGAATTGAAAGAAAAAAAAATTTTTTCGTATCGATCGCAACATTTGTCACATTGCTCTATCGTGCCAATTATCGCAATTCATTTCCGCGGCGCAATTAGAAAGTCCGCCACGTGGCTTTCCTGCTGATCGGCACACTAACTTGTCAATTTCTTTTTTTTCACTCATTAGGAAAGAAGAGAAGTCTTTGACAAGAAAAATTCCATTACTCGATTTACCGTCTCTCTAAAGAGCCTTTCACCTTTTATTTCCTTTATTTCATCTCCGCCGATGTAATTCGGTTCATCAATTTCGTTACGCGATCATCCTCCCGAGAATGGAGAAAGAAAAAAGGACTCGCGTCTCCTTTTCCTTTTCCGGTAAGAGAATCTTTTCATCGAATTTCTCATTTTTTTCAGACTTACATCGACGTTTTCAACAATCTCGATGGCATTAACGTAACAGCGGCTATTATATCGTGCATCACGATAATTGCCATAGTTTTTAACAATGAGGTCTTGAAGGTAAGGAGAAAAGAGTAAAATAAAATTTTATACAAAAAATAATGAAAATAATGAATATAATAAAATTATTTTACAGCCTCGAGTCTCGAAACGTTGCTCGTTTCCCATTCCTATCGAAATGATGGCAGTCGTCATAGGAACGTTTGTATCCGTTCAGATGAATCTGAGCGACGATTACAAAGTTGTAACGGTCGGTCACATACCAGTTGGGTTCGTAATTTTTTAGTTAATTTTTTTTTTGCTAATTTTTGTGTTATTTTTGATTTTTGTCGAAATTTTTTTTTTATTAAAGACTTCCGGTGCCGACGATACCGCGAGTGGAACTCGTGCCCGAAATTCTAGTCGACTGCTTCGTCATTACGATGGTCTCGTACAGTATATCGATGTCGATGGCTCTGATATTTGCTCAAAAAATGAATTACGAGGTCGACGCCAATCAGGAATTGGTAGCGCAGGTAAAATTTTAACGATGTTGAATCAATTTTTGATTAGGAAAGAAAATTCATCGATCTGCACTAATATTGTGATATCATTTTTGCAGAATTTCCGATCGTGGAAATATCCTAAATGTCATTTTGTCATTTTTCAGTAATTTTCGTTTTTCCAGGGCCTTGGAAACTTGGTTGGATCATTTTTCTCTTGCATGCCATTCACAGCTTCTCTCTCGCGGTCGCTCGTTCAGCAGACTGTGGGGGGTAGAACTCAACTCGCCAGTTTCATATCGTGCGGACTGTTGCTGTTTGTACTTCTCTGGATTGGACCGTTTTTGGAGCCATTACCAAGAGTGATTAAAATTTTTTTATTACATAAACTTTTTAATCAGAAAAAAAATTAAATTCATTTTTTTAGAAAATTATTGTTTGACGATTGGAATCAAGAATTAATATTACTTTTTAAATTATTTTTTATAATAATTGTCCAGTGCGTCCTCGCTGGAATAATCGTCGTCGCTCTCAAGGGAATGTTCCTCCAAGTCCGCGATTTGATAAAATTTTGGCGTCTCTCGTCGACGGACGCTCTCATATGGATCGTCACTTTTCTCTCGGTCATACTCCTCGATATAGAGTACGGTCTGCTGATCGGAGCTATCTTCTGTCTCGCAAAACTCATCACGATCTCAATGAAGCCGTACACCTGCAAATTGGCTTTGGTACCCGGGACGGAATTGTATCTTGACGTCAATCGATACATGAAGGTAATTTTTAAATATTTTTTTTAATTAAAAAAAGTTTTAATTAAAACAAAAATAATAAATGATGAAAATTTTTATTTTCAAGACTGTAGAAATTCCTGGAATTCAAATATTCCATTACTGCGGTGGTCTCAATTTCGCTACGAAGCTCCACTTCAGGAAGCAAGTATTCGAAGCAGCTGGAGTTAATCCCCAGGAAGAACTGAGCAGGAGGTTGAAACTTTCGGATAAAGAACTCACACAGGAAGACATAAAAACCGTAAATTTTTTAATTATTTTTTATTATTTAATTTTTCAATTATGATTCATTTTTTCTTTTATTTTCATTTTTAGTTGCGAGTATTGATTCTTGATTTTTCGGCATTGGGGCACGTGGACGCCACTGGTGTCGCAACGCTTCGAAGTATTGTGGACGATTACAAAAAAATTGGCGTTTTAGTTTATCTTTGCTCATGCTCAGGTACGAAACGAATATTTTTTATTTTCAAATTTATACCAACAACAAAACAAATTCTATTTATTTATTACACCTTTCAAGTTCTATTTCACTTTGAAATGTAATGTCGATCGTGATTGCAAAATATTCTCCCAATTCCGACGTCTATACGCAATTATGTAATTAATAAATTACATGGACAAAATGTAAGGCAAATATTTTCGTGTTACGCGTTCTCGAAGGCGAGCTTAACTAAAAATCACACCGAACCGTTAGGAATTTTTATCATGAAAAGCAAATTTACGCAATGAAAGTCTCGAGTTGAGTAACCCCGCGCAGGGATTACCAATCCCGGAAGTACAATTAATTTGAGGCAAACTTCCGGTTCGCTTATTTTTTTCTCGAATGTTTCCTCTTTTTCGGTTCTCCTGCTTTCGAACGTCATGTTCATTAATTTGCAACTTATTTCGCGTTACGTTATGATTTTATCTTTCCCGAGCTTTCTCTTACCAGGCGCTCTTAAATTAATGTGTAACACATGTTACGATTTTATAAAATCAAGAAAGTGCGCAGATGTAATTTGAAGATTTTTTTTTTCGATAGATAAACGCTTCTTTATTAATTTAATAGGAGTCTCTAAAACGAATTTTCCGATTTTGATTATATTTATGGATGAATTTAATTTATTTATTTTGTGTTAAATTTTTCTTACGAGATCTGGGATAATTTTTTTTTATTTTACATTACGAGATTCGCGTTTTCTACGATTTATTTCTTTTTAGTTACCAGATGTCTTTTTTTTAATGAATAATTTTTTTTTCATTTTTTGGTGATCAATGATGACTGGAAAAGCGGAAATAAATTTGTTTTCTGCACACAGGACCCGTGTTCGATACGATGAGAAAGTGCAACGTTGCCGAACGAAAGGAGAACCATTTCACGATGTTCCCGACCGTGAACGACGCGGTGAATTTCGCTCAGAACGAGAACGCGATACCGCCGATCCTGATACCGTCCACTCCGCTGTGGACCTCCTGCCAGCAGGCCATCCCGGAAGATAATTACATGAGCAGACTGTGATTTGCGCGATCGAACGTTTCACTCGATCGATCGATTTTCCCCCCTTTTCTCGAGGGAGGAAACAAAACCCTGAATTATCATAGCTCGTTATTTAAAATAGCTCCGCCAAGAAATCTCATTTCTTAAGCAAAACCGCGTGTCGATTTTCCTAATATTTGTATTTTTTACAAATCAAAATATTTAAAATAAAAAGTATTCTCATATCGACACGCGTCGATGGACCAATTATTATACAATTTATATTAATTATCATTATTAATATTCGTTCATTATTCTGTACATTTGTTCATTTATGAAAATTAGTAAATAAAATGTATTTTAATGAAAACGATTTTTTTAAATTTTTTGCGACATAAAATGAATGGAGTTTCATTATTCGTTGAATGTTGAAGCGTTTAACGATAAATAACATTCGTTGATAATTTATAAATCGTCCATTATTCTGTAAATTTGTTCAATTATAAAAATTAGTGAATAAAATTTATTTTAATGCAGAGGATTTTTTAAAATTTTTTGCGACATATAATATACGAAGTTTGATTATTCGTTGAACGTTGAAGTGTTTAATGATAAATGACACTCGTTGATAATTTATAAATCTTCATTATTCTGTAAATTAGTTAATTTATAAAAATTAGTAAATAAAATTTATTTTAATGCAGAGGATTTTTTAAAAATTTTTTTGCGACATAAAATAAACGGAGTTTGATTATTCGTTGAACGTTGAAGCGTTTAACGATAAATGACACTCGTTGATAATTTATAAATCATCCATTATTCTGTAAATTTGTTCATTTATAAAAATTAGTAAACACAATTTATTCTGGTCGCAGAGGTTTTTATTTTTAATTTTCGTGCGAGACAATACGTCGGCGTTTGATTATTCGTCGAGCGTTGAGGCGTTTAACGATAAAAGTCTCCCGACACTTCGCACGTTAAATTACTATACGCTTTGAATAAGAAACGGAGCGATATTCCTGCACCGTCGAGCAAAGAGTACTTACAATGTTTCACCACGGAATGTTTAAAATTTTTTGAATCGAAACACCCGATACGCTCACCCCGTCAAGGAAGTTGGCAAGCTTCAGAAACAGAAGGAAACGCTCGTCAACTCGAGTCAAATCCGTCCGTTGAATGCCAAATTAATTTTTTCAAACTCTCTTCAATTCTTTGCTAATTCGTTTCTCTTATTAATGTTTTCATTGTTACAGATATAAATTTTACTACCGAGTTTCCTAATCCAGTTTCATCACTAAAGAAATTTAAAAAAACAAATTTTTATCCAAATTAAAAATTATGAAATTTTGATAAAAATAAATTATATTGCTCGATGGATTTAGTGACGTGAACAATTTTTTACGTTCTTGAGCAATGTCCAGGATATAGTTAGTGAGGTGTTTAAACAATGTTTCTCACTGAAATGACAATTTTCACCGCGACGGAGCAAAAAACAGAGAATTAATTGCAAAAGCGGAAAAGCGAGCCAGCGACGCTTTCAAAGTCGAGCACGATTGCCGGCTAGTGCGCAAGAGATTATCGCGCAACTCAACACGTAACCCGCCGCCGTCCCGTCTTCCTTGGCCGCGCGTCAAAGTTCCACCGTGGTCCGTATTTTTTGTTGACGTACGCTTTTCGAGCAATATTCTAGAAAATGGCATCAATCGTTCAGTATTTTAAATCAATACCTACACACATGGTAAGACCGAGAAAAAAATATAAAATTACATTTTATTTTCTCTGTGCAGCATTTTTATTTTTGCCTCATTATTGACTTTACGATGTACGACAAAGAGGTTATGTACTTACGCGTATTTCCATATGCCTGGATAAACTGTATACACAAAATTATGTCGTTCATTATTTTTTTTATTAATTATGCAAATTGTGATTTTTTTCGAAATTTTCTCCTCATTTTTTAAAGTCTAGATACACGTACAGAAAATTGTTTTAGTACAAACGGTATAAACAGTGTCAAGTAGTGCACTTCTGTCACCAACCATATAAGAAAAATGATATTAAGTTGTATTAAAATTATTCGGTGCAAAAATATATGACTTGAATTTTATTCATAGGATTATGATGGACAAGCAAGAGCAGAGAGACTCTCACGAGTCATCATAACCTTGTTCGGAGTAAGTTTATTTTTTTGATTACATATTTTAGAAGAATTATTTAAAGTTTGATTTATTTGATAAATTAGAGAGATAAATTATATATGCTGAAGTGCATTTAAATGTATTCTATTTACTGTTATAATAAAAAAATTATCTTTGTAATTCGTAGAATATTTTGGCAAATTTATCTATTATTAAATGTAAAATGTTTTGTACGTTCACAGGTTGTTGGTCTTATCTGGGGCTATGTTATCCAACAATTTTCTCAAACTATCTACATCTTAGGAGCCGGCTTTGTTATGGCTGCGATAATCACAATTCCAGCCTGGCCAATGTATCGCCGAAAACCTCTCGATTGGCTCAAACCACAAGCCGAAGCGCCGTCCAAGCCAAAGAAGAAAAAATAAAATGATTCCTGTTACGATTTAATTTAAAAACTGATGCTTTTTTCATTTTTGTGTCCACAATCTTTGAATACCAAGTTTCAAATGTTTCTCACCATTGACAAACTGCTTTCTGCATTTAGTATCCACTGAACTGAATTTATTAATTCACTATTATCATTAAAATCTGTATCGCTCAATTCTATTAAATTTTACACGAAAATGTCAAAATATCACCAACACGTGATTAACGATTTTATTATTTTATTTTCATTTGTCATTTTCACGTCGGAGGTAATAACTCTTTACCTCGTTTGAATTCACGCGATCGCTCGGCTCGAACGGACGAAAGAAAAAGGTTGCAAAGTTGATGAATGTTTCAACAGAGAGCGGTGAATCCGATGTATATAAATTTACATATAAATTTCTATTAGACAGAGCGACATGAATTTTTATTAGAAAAACTCTTTTTTTTCTTCTGCCAAAGTGATAATTCGATTCTCGATAATTGGCTAATAATTGAAATAGTAAAAATAAAATCGTTTAATTATTCAAACAATTTATTCTGCATGTGAAGAAAAATCGAGCGGAGCGCACTTTCTTCAATCTCAAAATAACAAATGCATTTTTTTTCGACCGGCAGAACTTTCACGAGAAACGAAGAAGTCTGGAGAGAGGAAATTTGAGAGTTTTTCGGATGACACAATAAACTGGTTCACGGTGTAATTACGCAATAGAAGAATCGTCTCGAAAATTCGGAGAGTCCGAGCAATTTCCATGTGGCCTGCGTAATCTGAGGACGGACCACTTTTACCGGGTTGCGCCCGAATACGCGGACACGCCTAGTGGACGCTCGAAGATAATCGCGCACAAAGGAATACAGGGAATATTACGAAACGCTTTCACTGTTGCACATGCGGCCACCTTTATTATATGTAGACATTGTAGACGTCAACTGACCGATCTTTAATTCTCATCGATATACGTATAAGCAAATTTAAGGAAAATGAAGCTTAAATCAGCAGATTTAGATGAGAGATTGGTCAAGCAAAATTATGTTCAATCGGAGCACAAGAGAGATGCAAAACGAATTTACTATTTTGTCAGAGATTTTTGATATTTTCGAAAAAATAAGTATTGTTTTAGTTATTATTAAAAAAATAATAACGTCAAAATCTTTTTGTTCGAAAATTGTAAATTTTCAGTTAAAATGATGTTCGATTTTTTTTTAATTCAAAAGATTTTTAGACGTCATTTTAAATCAAAAAATTAAACTTTGATCGAGGATTACAATAAATAAGCTAAAACAGTTGAGGAATGATCGAGGCTCGTCCAAAGTCCTCGGACTGAAATATTTCGAGTTCTATCAGGATAGTCTCTGGCTCGAGATCGGCAATTATCCCGAGAAACGATTTCTTGTTATTCAAATATATATCGATCCACATGTGCGTAAACAGAAGAGCGTTACAACCGACGACGTAACGCACGACGTTCACATTTTTGCCATAGCCCTGGAGTGCGTGTGCGCCGAGCCCGCTTCCTTGATCGTTTACGTAACGATTCCTTCACAAATATATAATATTCCATATACGCGCCGCGAAAAGGCGAGCGGTGCATTGGAAAAAAACGCCTCGCACGAACAAAAATCGTGGAGAACCGAGCTCAGGTGGGATTTACTTTTCGCTCCCACCCTGTTGGTTTTGCGCGGGTTGTGACGTTTCCCCGGGTTGCTTTTGGCTTCCGACTCCACCTTTATAAGCCCATCGCTGACCGCTAAACTCACAAGTGTATCGGCGCTCGCACGGCGACCGTTCATCAGTCACCCTCAAAACTTTTCAAGGATTTAATTTTGCTATTTTTGCGACATGTCTCCACACACCCTCGCGGTGAGTAAAACTTCATCTTCGGATCATTTTTGAGTTCATCGGATTATGTGGAAAAAATATTTTTTTTAAATTACAACTACTTTTCAAAATAATGTTTTGATGAAGTTGACCGAGATAGCAAGGAAAAAATGATCAAATATGTTAAATATGAATTGAGAATCGATTTGACAAAATTTCAACCCTGGTTAGAAAAATATTAATTTTAGATTTTTGTGATTTTTTAAAAATTGAATATTCTCATTTTAAATATAAAAATATACAATTTCATGCGCCGAGTTCACTCCAATTTTAGTGTACTCACTTCATTCATATTTTTACGTTCTTTGTACATGAAATGATTAATTCAGAAAATTTTTTTAAAAAAATAATCTGATCGTGATGATGAGTAAAATTTCTTCTAAATAATACATCGAATATCAAGTTTAAGAATAAATTTGACAAAGTTGCAATCCTTACAGAAAAAAAAAAATAAATTCCACATTTATTTTTGTAAATTTTAAAAATTGTAAAATTTGCATTTTAATCCAGTAACTTCACAGCTATAATTTCACTACAATATCGCTATGGACTGACACGTAATCAACCCGTAAATTATTCGATCCTCTATTTCACATAAATATCCCTTATATGCGAAATCGTCCGAAACGAGATCGTATCGACGAAAATGAAAGCGCAATCATCTGGAAAAGGAAAATGACTATGAAATGTTACGTGTTTACTTCTGGTTCTCGATCTCGTTTACTTTATTTAAATTTTTCAACAAGTGCAAGATCAGAACGCGTAAAAGTCAAGATCGAGTAAATCTTGTCCTGTAATAAACGACCGTTAATTTTTTATCGAGTACAGTATTTTTTATTTATTGAATAAATTATAAACTTTTGACTCAAAATTGAGAGTAGATCGTGAAAATTCTTCCCGGTTGAAAATTCGTATTCTGGAATTCGTGACGTCCAGGTGACAGTTTACGCGCTCGTTCTTTTTTTTTCTCTGATCTTTTACCGACAAAAGACAATTTCGTATTCGCGATGCGCTCATTCTCCGGGCGTCCGGAGACAGAAAACGTTTTCTCATTGCGAATACGGATTGTCGCAAAAAACTTCAGGAAATATTGAAATTTTCGCCACGATTCGGCAGCGAAAGTGAGAAGAGAGAAAATGACCGAGAGGAAATTTGGGAGGAACGAGAACGAACTCAAAAAGTCAATCAAAAAATCGTACCTGAATTTTAAACGCTGCAATTTTAGAATTTAAATCGGCGCGCGTCTCGCGAACTGACGCTTCCAATGAACGCATGTGAATTAAAACAAATGCTCGATTCTGACAATCTCTGCACGATTATGTTCCAGTTTCTCGTGTTCGGAATTCTGGCTGCCGCGGTGATCGCTGCGCCTGTGCCCGGTGGACATGGACAGTGAGTACAGGAATAAATGACACGTTGAGGAGAACGTGTCTCGAATCGACTTAAATTCGTCGTATTATTTTATTAAAAAATTTTTTTTTTAATTTCACAAATTAGGATAAAAAATGAAAAAAATATTCAAAAACAATTCTGTCCAAAATATATATTAAAAATAAATTCTAGATATTAAATAATTATAATTTTTTTGTATTATTTTATTAGATAAAATGTTCAAAAATTTTGCAAATAAAAATTGACAAATTATTCGCAGTCATCACGTTCGCATTCACGTCCCGTATCACGTTCATACGGTTCATCATCACCACGTGAAAAAGGTCCCTTATCCGGTTCACCACGTTGAGAAGGTTCACGTGCCAGTCCACGTGCCCGTTCATCATGTCGAAAAAGTTCATGTTCCGGTCCCCTACCCGGTGCATCACGTGGAGAAGATTCACGTACCAGTTCACGTACCGGTTCATGAGCACAAAATTCACGAGCCCATAATTCATGAGCCTATTCATGAGGAAAAATGGTGGTAAAACTATCAGCGCTCGGATTATAGAGCAATCTCCAAAGTTATCGCGCAGTGAGTCTTTTTTTCGAGTTTCTTATAAAAAATTTTTATTTTTTTTCTTATCGATTTAACTAAAAATTCCTTTTTAAATCATAATTTTTCGACGTTCTTTTAGCCCTAGTCCAGTATTCGGAGACTACACGCAGCGCGAGATACCAATGTAAATAGCAAAAAAATATTCTTGTACCTGTTACCTGATGAATAGAAATATTTTTGTATTTCATTTCTAACATTTATCAAAATATACATGTGTAAAATTATTTCCTCGATTTTTAATTCAATGCACCTCCAAAATTACAACATTTTTATCATTTATTGTTTTTATCTACTTTATTTTATCCACTATACATTTTTTTACAAATTATTTCCTAAGTAATATGCTAATTTTAAGTTTTGGTAGCAATTGTACATTTTATTTTCTTATTCTGACATTTAGTATCGATTAACGTATTTCGCGCTCATGAAAATGATCGGTCACCAGGCGTCTTCGGTGAAATGCGCGTGATCCTCCTCGTGGTGTTCCTTTACGGGCACGTAAATCTTCTTCACGATCGTGTGAGTGTGCTTATGCTCATGGTAATGATGCGGTACGTGGATCTTGAAGTGCGTGCTGCAATTCAAAATTACGAGCTTTTAAGTCAGACGAGGATGCAATAAAAATCAGGATAATGAATCTCAAAAAAAAGAAGAAAATAAAAAGATGAGAAACGCCTTACTGTTCGCCCCCGCCGCCATCAGGATTGGGCATCGACATTGCGAGACCCAGAATTACGAGAAAAATCAGCAACTGTGTAATAAATTTTTTATTATTTCGATTCATCAGATTAAAATGAAGAAAAAATCTTTTATATAATAAAATGGAAATAATTAGCGGTATAATCTGAGAACCGAGAGGTATAAAATTCACCCACGTGCGTTCGGAACATTCTCGTATCATCGGGTCACTCGTCACTGGAAATTCTCCCGGAGCACGGTCTCTGATCTTTTCTGCGTCTCGTAACCGACTAAGAAGGCGTTTCTTTCTCGGCTCTTTATAAAGGTAAAGATAGCCAGGTCGAAGTATAGCATATACCTCCCTGAAGTACTTTCTCGTTTGACATTTTTTTCGTGATACGAAAGAAAAATTGCGTTTTCCCGCTCGATCGGAAAGACCTCTCATCGCACCCCTTCCACGGCTTCACTTCCTCATTACTCCGGATCCTTGCGAAAACGCATTAAAAATAATAATATATATAATGAATGACCGAATCACGAACGTCCGTCGGGGACGTACGGACGAAATTACTCACTTTTATAGATCCTGGAATACAATTTGAAAAAGAGAAAGCACGTTGGTGTCTAAGAATCGCGTATGATCGCTTTGTATATCTCGCGAATTGATCGTCTAGTCCGGAATCGCGTTTCTTCACGTTACGTCGAAATAATAAAATGCGAATCGATCGTTATTCCAGTCGTAATATTAGTGCATGCTTCTGCAACGCGGTATAATTTTTTACTCTTCGTTTCAGAACGTTCTGGATTAAAAAAGAAAATTGCTCGCTTCCTTCGTCAGAATTTCTCAGGATTTCCGTTTTTGAATTTGATATTTTAGATTTAAGCGAAATATAAGAATCTGTGCGAAGATGCTTTATAAGGATTATTGGAACAATTCAATTCAATGCGAAATGGGTCGACTTTCGCCTGTTTGCGAAGAAATACTTTTTTTTCTGCTGAAGATTCACATATGTGTATAAAAGGGGAAGAGTGACAGAGAGAGAAAAGAATGGAATAAAAAATGTAAACAACTTATTGAAATTACTAAAATTGCGTTTGATTTTTATTTAATTTTTATTTAATTAATGCAATGCATCGAAATTCAAACTTGCCTTATTAAAATTTTCTTAAGTTGATAATAAGTATGATTTTTATTTATTTCATGCAATGCATTGAAATTCAAATTTACCTTATTAAAATTTTCTCAAGTTGATAATAAGTATGATTATAACTTTGTGGTACAATGCAACAGTTAAATCTCCCTCGATTATCGATTATCCGCGAATCATGTAATTTTCTTCATTTTTTTTCTCCCAAAGTCCGGAAGTTTAATAGCGAATTAAATGTCTCGTCGATCCGAGATTTGCATACGAGGTGCGTGAACGTGTTTACAATTGTACATATACGTTCAACGGCCTCATTTATATTTATCTTATTTAAGCGTGCGAGCTGAGCCGAGTGAAATCGCGTTCGGGATTTACAATTCGTTCATACGTAGCCGCAGAAATTATATACGGATGGAAAACAAGCACTCGTGGAGTTTGCACGGAGTATCTTTCACTTTCCGTGTACCGTAATAGCTTTCCATTTCCAAGCAACCATTTTTCACCTGCACTTGAGGAGGATGTCATTTCCGGTGGTGTTTCACTCGTGAGATTTAGCATCAATTGTGTTAAATATTTTATCAAAATGTGAACGTCATTGTACTTTTCAATTACATTAGTATTCCATTCAGGATAGAATTAAATTTTTTTTATATTTATTTTTAAGAATAAAAGACTAATGATGAGCAATTTTCAGTAAGTTGATTTAATAGTTATCATTTAGAAATCGAATTATAAAAAATTGTAGATTTTGTATCTCCGAGTCTGGTTGCACTGTCGCCTCTCGTTTCGCATTAATTATATCGTCATGCTATCGCGATTACGTTCTGCTCCTGGCAAATCTACAAATTGCACAAGTTTATTATACAATCCAGCTCGGATTAAAATGTGGGATAAGTGAGAACAAATGAAATCGCACGAGTTTCTTTTTTTATAAAAATATAAAAGATAAAAAACTTTTTATTAACAAACATTGGCATAACAGAGAGAAAAAGGTGCTATTTACAGAAATCGTTTACAAATCGTAGTTCATCCGTCTTCAAAACGTGATCGAGGAAATATTCGAAAAATAAAAAATCTAAAAAAAAAAAATAAAACCGTCGTCTCGTTTTCTACATTATAGCCTCGAAAAAAGTACGAGTGGTCGATCGTTTTTGCAAGGATAATTAATACTCCGGTGAACGAGGCGAGTATTAACAAAGTGACGGGGCACGAGTAAAAGTTCGCAAGAACCGAAAGCGTAAAATATGAAACATCACATTGAACGTGTGAATAAAATAAAATCATTTCTAATGATCCCGACGATGTATCGACTGTACTTTTACTCATTCCATTCTTGCAAACAATTTCGATTCAACGAAATTACTTTCGAATGTTATTTTCTTCTCGATCGATCGTGATTCGTTCCTCATGTCGAGTGATGCTTGCATTTTAAATATCATTGTTATTACTATTATGGTACTTTCTTCTGTACGTGCAAAATAATCTTTATAGTAGATAATTTTCGTTTCGTTTTGACTATCGGTTACTCGAGTTTCTACTCATTTTCACTAAATTGGCTGGTGGTTCAAGGATAACCCTGAAAACCTCCGTGACCTCCGGAACCACCACCGTGTCCTCCTCCTCCGGAATACGAGTCTCCACCGGAGTACGAACTTCCACCGCCGTATCCTCCTGAAGAACCGCCGTGACCACCTCCGAAGCCACCGCCCGAGAAGCTGCTGCCATGACCACTGAAAATATCAATTTTTAATTACGTTATCGTATAAAACAAATATCAGTCAAAGATCTTTAAATAATATTTTTATTATAATTTATTTATTCATTTATGGTGAGTTTTTGAATTGAATATTTTTATAGTTAAATCCACCTGCTACCGAATCCTGAAGACAAACTATTTCCATATCCGCCGCCACCGTGGTCTCCGAAATCGCCTCCACCACCTCCGGAGTAACTGTCGTGACCTCCGCCTCCGGAGTATCCTCCGCCACCGCCACCACTGGAGTAACTATCGTGACCTCCGCCTCCGGAGTATCCTCCACCGCCTCCTCCAGAGTAACCTCCGTGACCTCCTCCTCCGCCACCTCCTCCAGAATATCCTCCGTGTCCTCCACCGCCTCCTGATGAATATCCTCCGTGTCCACCGCCTCCTCCTGAATATCCTCCATGTCCTCCACCTCCGCCTCCTCCGCCGGATGAATAACCTCCGTGTCCGCTGCTACCAAAACTACTCGGGCTGAAACTTCCACCTCCGTATCCGCCTGATCCAGAAGAATGGAAATCACCACCCGAGGCGATGCTTATCGATGATGCATGGTCACCTAAAAAAGAAATTGATAATTACGAACAAAAATATAAATAAATAATGATTTAATTTTTCAAATACATTAGTTTTTGCTGTAGATTACGAATAAAATCATTCAAAAAACGGATTGAATAAAATTCTTTACTTCTAAAGATTGCAATACATATACTAGAAGTGTCAGCAAGTGCAAAAGGGCCCATTAGCTTAGCGGTTAGAGCGTCGCACTCAAAATTTGAAGCGAAGATCGGAGGTTCAATCCCTTCATGGGCCAATTTTTTTTTTCAATTATTAGCATCAAAAATATAAATAAATTTTCAGTAAAGTATTTGGTACGTAAAACAGTGTTTGAAACTATTCATTTTAAGTGGAGTGAGCATATAGAATGAAGAACTCAATTGTTCTAAAATTTTCTGTACATTCAGAAACAAGTGATCCGACAATTCAAATGAAATCTCAATAACAAGTGAATCATAAAAACTACGTGAAACTCTGAGCTCTGACTATTTATACTCTGAAGAAAGGATTATGTAGGATGGCCCATTAGCTTAGCGGTTAGAGCGTCGCACTCAAAATTTGACGCGAAGGTCGGAGGTTCAATCCCTTCATGGGCCAGTTTTTTTTTCAATTATTAGCGTTAAAAATATAAGTAAATTTTCAGTAACGTATTTGGTACGTCAAATGGTGTTTAAAACTATTGGTTTTATAGTTGAGTAAGCATATAGAATAATGAAATGAAATTGATTGATATAGAATATTCTGTATAGTCAGTAACAAGCGATTCGACAATTCAACTGAAGTCTCGATAAAAGATGAATCACAAAAAACCACTTGAAACTCTGAGCTCTGACTATACTCTGAACGAAAATATTACGCGGATTGGCCCATTAGCTTAGTGGTTAGAGCATCGCACTCAAAGTTTGACGTCGAAGGTCGGAGGTTCAATCCCTTCATGGGCCATTTTTTTTTTGGTTAAAAACATAAATACATTTTCAGCAACGTTTTTGGTATGTAAAATGGTGTTTGAAACTATTGATTTTAAGAGGTTTCGATACCACTTATCTACAATCGCATGTTAAACACATAGGAAATTGAAAAATGATAAGAATTTGATATAATTTGGCGAGCATGTTCTTATACCTCAAATAAGTAAAAATTAATTTTTTCAAAATTTTCATCCACGTCGTTGTTGAGTAATTGACCAACAAAATACAT
>JAPYYX010002386.1:0-26849 GCA_030522605.1 Cremastinae sp. B BG-2022a | reverse complement strand
TTGTTTGGGCCATGAAATACGATCTTGAATGCAAAATGTTCCTCATCCTCGGCAAGCTCGATCGTGCAGCCCTCAAGCACGATCATTCCGACCGGTTCTTTATCGCCACGACGATCGAAATAAAATAAAATATTGCCCTTCAGAACGAACCATCGCTTCTGGTATCCTCTATTGACTTCGCTACGTTTATAGAGCCAACCCTCCCGATCGACCGGGGTAGGCGATGTGGCGAATGCTACCATATTCTTCTCGTTTATTTTCATTTTTTTTTCGGTGATTGACTATCACGACTATTCAAATATCTTCACTGACGCTATAAAAATTCCGGACCGATATTCTGAACTTCTTAAATTCCTTATTGCATACGTTACGATGTTGTCGCAACATCGAGATCAAAATAGAACCAACTGTCAGATTGTCACTGTTGGTTAGGATAGAGTTAAGGTTAGGTTTGATCGACGTAACTTTCACATTTGGTACATCTCAAGCTAATTGTGATTTCTAAAACCATTTTAATTGCATTGATTGTTTTATAAAAACAATATTGAGGAAATAAATTTTACTCGAATAGTTTATTCTAGAATTTAATTGTAAAAATTCATGAAGGTGAATAAAATATCAGACATTCATACACTAGTGACTTGTCAATTTTTATTACTTAGATACAACTGAAGTATGATAAAGAAATCTCTCAATAATCGACGATAATGAAAATATTTGTTATTTCAACCAATGAGAATTTTACATTGGCATCGAACATAAGTTGGAATCTTCCGTAGTGAATTTTGAGAACATGGTTTACAATATGAATTTGTTTATATGGGAATAATCTTGAAGTGTAGTCCAATGAGCGAGAATACTAGACATTTGAGGTCCTGAACGAGGTAGTAGAAACATCGAAGTCCTTCGGGATCGCGAGACTGATTTACATCCAGGAGAGATCCCGTTTTTGAGGTTGTGAACGATATGTGTTCATCGCCGATTACGATCTCAAGCTCTTGACGTCCAACTCGGTCAGGTTGCGGCCACAAAGAATCGTCTTCTTGCATTATTTCGGAATCTTGTATTATCCTTTTCAATTCCTCCATGACGCACTGGTGAACGTAAGCTTCTTTTCGGATCATCGTGTCATTTTTGTAATTGGAATTGTTGGCGTAGCGCAATTTTCCATCGGGTCTGAACTCGAACTCGAGAAACTCGTGACCGAATTTTCCTTTGTGTCCAACGTAATATCGTATATAAAAGTCTGTCGACATTTTTACTGTGTCACTTTAACTTTCTTTTTAGATTTATTTCGTCTGTATTTGCTTTGTAAAGTCCTTGTCAGGACTACGCTTCTCGTTTCGGTTTGTTTGGTTAGACGACGATGCCGTAAATACGGAAATAGAGAAGCGGAAGTATCAATTTGAGGTTATGAGCGTGCGCGCGCTTCATCAATTTTCCCCGCGAAAATTCAAATTCGAGATTCGCGACTTGAGCAACGAATTCGTTGATTTAAAAGTAAAAATCAATTTAAGAAATTTAAGAGAAATTTATTCAGTACATGGCAAAATATACAATTTATTTGGATCAAATTGTATGAGTATTTTTTTACCTACAAATAACATCGCATCCAGAACAATCAGTTCACTCGCGAAACGAAAAATCTTTCATATTTTTAATGAATTAATAATCTTTGAAAAACATCAACGAAGGTTCAATTCGTTTAGCAAGTGTAAGAATTAAATTGATTAGATTTCTTGAAATCTAGAAGTACGGAGTTCTATTTTTTATCTGTGACTTTCCAATTTAATTGACACTTTATTCCATGGTGTACTGAAAATTTTATAAACTACAACAGTTTGAAAAAAAGAGTAATTGAATAGTATAAAAAAATTTAGGTTCAGTTCATTAACCACGCACCAAGATGAATTTGGAACATCTTTTTACTGGGTCAAAAATCGTGTCGATTACCTCATGTCAAAATAAACGTTTAAAAAAATCGAGACATTTGAATTTTTAATACATGCAATTTCCCTCAACCAAGTCTTAAAGTTCCTATTTACAATTACAACACAGGGCGATAAACGCTACAAACAGTCTTTTCTAAATCACTTTTGTCCAAATTTCTGGTGGTACCAGAAATTGCGATCCGCGCCTGATAGATCTGTACAAAAGTCAGATCGCAGAAGTTCGAATAATAATTGCGCGACATCTGAGAATCCAGAGCTTCATTACGTAAAGAGAAAACAATTCCAAACAAAAGTGAATTAACATCATAGCTCAATAAAGGAGGAAAATCGCAACCAGAGTTTGATCAATTCTTGATTCGACAAGCGAAAATCCATGAAATTCGTTTATCGAACTATCGTACAATCTTCACTTTATCCTATTATAAAAAATATATATACTGCATTTATAAATATTCTACAGCATTCAACAGACAGTAATCTATCCGTTTTCGTTTAATTTACGTGATCAAGCGCTCCAATCACATTTGCGGCTGTTACGTTGAGCTGTATTATTCAAGCTATGTTATATTGAGCTTGCCGTCTCTTCTTCGAACGATCGTGACAAACCGAAACTTTGAATTTCAAGGACGGCTCGTGTACGAAGATTCCCTGAAGAATTTTTCCAGCCTATTAAATTTTTGTGGATCGTTTTAATTCGAAACGATCGAACTGCCATCGAGCGGTCAATCAACAATTTTTTGCGTATCCTCCTCAGTCAAGTACACGTTGGAATCCGTAGTTTGGCCTTCGGCTTCCTCATCCATTATCAGCGACGTGTTCGACTCGTTGCTCTCTGAAAAAAAAGCATTGAACTACATTTCTTTTAACACTCGCGATACGCAAATTCCTAATGGAGCACGGACCTTTCCTCTTCATCCTGCCACCGAACCGATAAAACAAAAAAAAATCAACGATTTTTTACTACACAGAGTACTGAATGTCACGATAATTTAAAATTAAAAAAAAAGGTAGAAACTTAATAAAATAAGATCGACAGAGTACATATAGAAAGAATAGCAGATTTCAAGGCTTAAGAGCAGTCTTTCCTTTTCGCCTGGACCGTTGATTCTTCAACAGAGATTCTCGTTAATCAATCTGTATACAGGTTTAAATATAATTATAAAAAAGACATACAATTGAAAAAAATGATATTTAGGATAAGTTAAAGTTACCATTATGGGTTAATGTGTTGAAAAAATTAATTTCCTTGTTAGTAAGTTTAGAACGTTATAGCCAAACGACAAGCCTAGGTTAAAGTATACCAATTAGTATTTACGAGACAACATCGTTACTTTTTTTATTCTACGGTCATAAGCAAAGCGTGAGTACTTTCAATTTCGGCGTAAAAAGCGATATCAGCACGAGCAGTGAAAAAATGAAAATAATAAAGAAATAAAAAAATAATAAACGTGAAGAAAATAATGAACGATTGTCGATAACGTAGTGTACGTGCTTCGTGTGTGCATGTCTCAATTTGTTTTCGTTTCTGGTTTTTTTTTAGGCACGAATGAAGTGATGAAAATAAATGTAAATGAAAAGTACCAGATATACAGCACACTATCAGGTGAGGCCCATTGGTGATCTATAAACGCGTTGATTCTGCTTGCCCATTATTCTTAGTATCTAGATATTTGTCTGCAAGAAAGATATTCGTATAAATTATAAATAATTGCTCTACGTGCAGTAACACATTTAACTAGTCATAACAAAAAGAATTAAAAATATACGTTTTTATACCGCCGCTACACTCAATTGTCACGAGCACATTTCGCCGCGCGTTCTATGTTACATTCTCCTCGCTGTCATAAAAAGTAAACATCAATAGTGTACAGTTAAAAAAAATGTTGACGTAAATCCCAAACGAGTTGCGCTGTCATAACGTCACGACTACAAGCTGTTATTGGATTACGACCATGCTCTATGTGAGAGAACCAAAAAAAAAGATTGGGAAAAAAATGTTCACCGATTCGCATGTGCAAGCTTGTATGCGAGCGATTATTTTTCTGAGTGCTCGAAGAACGTGTTAAAAATGGGGGATCGATAAACAAGGACGAGAATCTCACTGCTGTACGAAATGTGCAAAATTCGTGAAGAATGGCGGGGTGATGAAAAAATTGTAAAAATAAAAATAATAAAATGATTTCTAATATTAGGGACTACACGTCAACACGTTAAGCACCGTTCGGTGTCGTTTTTTCGTGTTTGGGAATGCAAGGAAAGGTAGCGGATCCGTTGCTCGAAATATTCTCTAAATATCGCTCGAGGGCAAAAAATCGTTGTCGCTGGAACGCTAAGCTTAAAACTTCTTCATGTGACAAGTTAAGCGCCATCGCTTTGCTCTGCAAGAATAAACAGTCGATTAAAAATGTGCCAACAGAAGGGGATAATTGTTAAACGGGTGAACGAGTCAATGATAACTAATCGACAGTGCACGAATTGCTTCTAATGTGACGAGAATGGCGCTTAACGTGTCAACACTGGAGAATTTTTTTACTTTCAGGGGTACGCTACCTTACATCGGCTCCCAATATCTGAAGTTCTAACTCCAAACTCGATAGCAACTCATGCACTGTGCAGAGAAATACAGTCTCAATAACGGCCGGAGTTGGGTTCTTTTCTTTTGTTTTTTGTCGTCTCCGTATTTTGGATATTTACAAAATGCATTTTACTTAAAATTCCAACGTTTGGACAAAAATACTCGAGACGAGGGAAATGCGTAGAGAACCAGGTTAGAGTCACAATTTTATCCAGAACATTGAGGAGAATAAATTATAGAAGAAATTGATCCGTTCGGAGAAATAATGAAATATTTTCCCTAAGACTTACCTGCTATAGCAAGGTCGACCAGGGCCTTGTCTTTTTGTATATGAAGTGCGGTGAGGAAGAAAAACAGACTTCCGATCACTTGTTCCAGACGGTGTTAACGAACTCGAAAGAATCGGCTTCAGAGCCTCTGAAAACTGATTAAAAACGATATGAAACGAAGTTCCCAGATTCATTGCGTCAATTGGTATTGTTCGTTCGATATGAACCAGCGAATAATTTAATTATCTCACCACTCCAATTAAATACGGACTACCCGCATCGCCAAAGGCGTGAGCGACCAGTATTTGAAAAGCTTCGGCGGTAGATCTTCTCGTGGGAATTACTACGTACTGTAAGAATTAATGAAATATTCATTGTATGAATTTGTTCCCGTTGTAACTAATTTTAATGCTTTGGTAATTGCGAAATTCTCACCAATAGAATATCGGCAACGATCGACCAATTGAGATTCAACGCTAATTGACCGAAGAACATCAACGCGTAACATGCATTCGCGTGGCTGCTCGCTACGACAACGGCGAAAAACACCAGAGGAGCGCTGACCAGAAGACCAACGGCGCATATGAGAGGGTCAGCTTGGTGATAGTGGACTCGTAGTTTTTGCGCAGCTATTGAGCCCAGGGGAACGCCGATCAAGCCCGCAAGCATCGCGATCAGCCCGAATTTATAAGACACTCTGAATAAACAGAACAAATCATATAAATTATATGATTCCAAACCATTCCATTTTGTTAGCATTAACAAAATCAACGTACTGGTTAATATCGACATCCTCATTGGTTTGGAGTTTCAATCCATATTGAAGGAATTTCGGTCCCCACCATGTCATCGCTCCAGCTATGAAAGCGACACAGGTAAATCCTACCGTCGAGAGCATATAGCTCGGACTGCAATCGAAAAAAAAAACGATGGGTTAGTTCGAAATTTTTTATCTTTATGTTATCGTTTTTTATGTGTTATCTATACATATTCATACTTTTTGATAAGGGTTTTAATATCACCGCTCCACGTTGTACTCGCAACGTGAGAACCTCCTTCCTTCTCTCCCCTCACTGGATCTCTCACGACGAATAGAATGAGAAAAATAGCTAACACCCCAAGAGCAGGTGTTATCCTAAGCCCCCACTGCCAACGGCCTGTAACGCGTGCCATTTCGCCGCCCGTTATATAACCGAGACCGCTGAAAAAAAACGGATCTATAGACTGGCTTCATGAAAGCTGACTCTCGTTCCCAGGGAATTTTTTTGTTCTTCAATAAACAAAAAATTCGTGTACAAACCTCCCCACGGGTATCGCGAAAAAGAAGAGAGCAAGCATTTTGGATCTGGTGTCCTTGATGAATAAATCGCTAATTATCGTCGGAGCTATTGTTGAATAACTGGCTTCCCCGACTCCTACTAAAGTTCTGAATGCCATAAACCATTCAAAAGTCTGAAAACACAAGGAATATTATTTTTCAGTTTTTTCAAGGTAATTTTGAAATAGGGACATAGTACACAATTTCATTTTCCTGTTTTCTCAAGACAGATTTTGAAATAGTGGTAGATCATGATCTATATTGCACAATCAGTGAACTTTGTACTTTGGATAAGGGTTCCAGGTATATTGATAAAACTTGTTGGCCAAAAACAATAAATTTTCAGAATTGGTTGAGGTTCCAAGAAACATAGTTACCGTCATGTATGATCCTATCAAAGTTGTCAAGCACCAGAGGAATACTCCACAGCTCATAATTATTTTTCTATTGTAACGATCTCCGAGATACCCAAAAAGTGGAGCAAACACCATGTAACTGACTATAAAAGCTGTTTGAAGGAGACCACCGCTGTCATCTTGGATTTTAAATTCCTTTTGGATTTCCGTGAGAACCCCTGAAGGATATAAAATGAATTTGTTATCGTTTGAAATAATGATAATGGTGATGAAGTGGAATATTCATGTATGTCTGAAAAGTAATGATAAGAAAAAATAAAAAAACTTTTAGAAATGTTGATGAAAATTCTCAAAAAGAAAACAAAGTGAATAAAATTTAAATGTAAAATATAATAACAATTAGATAAAAATTATATTTTTGTCCTAATTCTGAAAAAGTAAAAAAATATAATTCTTATTAATTAAAATAACAGTAACAATAAAATGTAAAAAATTGCACATTTTCTGGATTTTTATATTTTTGTAACAGCTACATATTCTAGGAAAAAGTATAAGTAATAATAAAATGCAGTGTAATTTTTATATATCAGCATAAAAATAAGAGGATGATATCAAAATAATGACTTACCAGCGACAGTCGTTCGGTCCATATAATTTATGAGATTTACAAAACACAAAACAAGAACTGTTGCCCATTCTCTCGCAGTGATAACTTTATCGTTTGAATCTGTCCGTTTCAGTTGGGGTGGATTATTTGTCGTAGCCTCCCGATCATCGTTGACCACGAGATGCTGGTGTGAAATATTTGGTGAAATGCTTGTTTCTTCCATTATTGATCTCGTACCGAAGATTTTTAAGTTACAGTAATAATACTCTCACAGCCTCTCGATCTGAGGTTTGTAAACAGATATTTTCTATTCTTTTATATTAAAATTTCATCTGTCAAGAGAATAATATTAAGGCGCGAATTGTAACTAACATAACCGTGTTCGTACATAACGTGAAAAAAAAATGATCACGCCACTATTTTTCTGACGAACCAATAATGATTGCGACTTTGGCGGCTCTCCCCGTCGCCGCGTCTGTCTCAAGTGCAGTCGGTGCCGTGTGGCCGAGGCAAATATTCTTACTTATCGCTGTTTCCTTATATACATAACGGGAAAAAAGACATGTCTGTCGTCGTCCACGGTGTGCAACGAATCAGACGCTAGAGCGAATGAAAGGACTCGGTGTCGGTGAATTGAACACACTTGTTTGCGTTCAGCGCCACTGCCGGACTGTAATGAACTGTTTGCTAAACATTCATGATGCAAAAAGATACGTCTCGTTTCATTGATAATGTCAATGATTAGTGCCCCGAGATTAGGAATCTGGTTATGCGAAAATAAAATTTTTCAACTATTTCATGGATTCGATTGTTTCACTAATTCTCAAATACGAGACTAACAAAAGTGTGATCCGGAACGAGATTGTCTCGTCCAGTGACTAATATTGACTGTCTGCACGAGAGACACGTAAGAACTTCATTCAATGGAACCGAAATATTATGTCGGAACAAGCGGCATGAAACAATTGTACAAATTATTTAAAAAAAACTATCGAAAAGACTGACAACTTTTTAGACTTTATAAAATTGCTTATACGAATTTAAGTGCATTTACGCCGAGCTTACAGCGAGTTATAAAACAATGACAAAAACCTCATACACAAATTACTGGAATTAGAGAATTAGCGAAAATAAAAAATTTATCTCAAAAATGGATAATATCAACCGTTCAAATCTGAATCATGCACAAACGCCTAAAACTGCATCACTATTTCTCAACGAACATAAAGTTAAGAGCTGGAATCGAGAAGAGGCAGATCCACTGACATCCTACAACAAGGATGGCCTACTCAATCCGAGAGCACTATTATTTTTAACACTGTGGTATTTCTTCAGCGGATGTACACTTTTCCTAAACAAATACATTTTAACGTACATGGAAGGAGATCCAACGATTTTAGGTAAAAATATTTTAAAAAAAAATTATATCGATCATCTAATTAATTTTTGCTTGTGCAACAATGTTTTACAATGTGTCCAATTGCAGGTGCGTGCCAAATGTTGATGACGGCTGTATGCGGTTTCGTTCAAATGTATTTTCCATGCGGCATGTACAAGGCTGGGACAAGATTGATAAGACCACCAGGATTTTACAAACACATCATGCTCGTTGGATGCACAAGATTTGCGACTGTTGTACTGGGCCTAGTGGCATTGAATTATGTTGCAGTCAGCTTCACAGAGACCATCAAGAGCAGCGCACCGTTATTCACTGTTCTCATTAGTAGATACTTGTTAGGAGAATACACTGGCCTTTACGTTAATTTATCTCTAATTCCTGTGATGAGCGGGTTGGCACTGTGCTCCGCTAATGAGCTGAGTTTTGACTTCAGAGGATTCATCGCTGCCATGGCAACAAACGTCACAGAGTGCATTCAAAATGTTTACTCAAAGATGTTGATCAGTGGAGATAACTTCAAATATACGTGAGCATGAGAAAATTAAATTTTCTATTTTTATATGTGAATGCAAATTTGTAAGAGGATTCATGTTTCTAGGCCTGCAGAGCTGCAGTTTTACACTAGTTTAGCGTCGATGATCGTGCAAATACCCGCGTCGATACTGCTGGTCGATTTTCCCACGCTCCAGCGATCCTTCAATCCACAGATCCTTTCTGTATTTTTCCTAAATGGGATATTTTTCCACTTTCAAAGTATTACCGCGTACGTACTTATGGATTACATCAGTCCAGTGACTCATAGGTGAGTATTTAATCGTAGTCAGCTGATTAAATTAATATGTACAATGTCGTATGATTAAAATCGGGGAATTTTTATTTCAGCGTTGCGAATACGGCGAAGAGAGCATTTTTGATCTGGCTATCTGTGTTATTATTTGACAATCAAGTTACCGGATTGTCGGCCCTCGGAACTTTCTTCGTTATCGCTGGCGTGTTGTTGTACAATCGTGCTCAAGAATACGATAAGGCAAAGATGCTCAGAATTAAGAGGAACTCAAAACTAAATCTTCAGTGAATCCCCGATGACAAAAAAATGATCGCCAAATAACGTCACTGGCATGA
Source organism: Cremastinae sp. B BG-2022a (assembly GCA_030522605.1). Lineage (NCBI taxonomy): Eukaryota > Metazoa > Arthropoda > Insecta > Hymenoptera > Ichneumonidae > Cremastinae sp. B BG-2022a. The sequence continues at coordinate 17,251 of JAPYYX010002386.1, read as the reverse complement.
CGTAGCGCCTAGCGAAAAAACTCGTACTTTGTATATAATTCTTCTTTGTATGCATTTATGCGCATACAGAAAAATGTGAACATTCCCATGTTATGAATTATCCTCGTATTATTTTCCGAAGGGTTCAAGTATTCAAAAACGAACAAGCTATTAAATGAAAATTTTTAATTGATTATTAAAATATAAATACATGTATATTTATAATGTTGATAAGTAATTTACACGTCTTTAGTTCTTAGCCTGAGTCTGTGATAATCCTTGAGTAGTACAAGTGAAAATGAAAATTTGATCAAGTTTGAAAAAAAAATTTCTCAATTTAATACTTTAAATTGAGAAATTTACAAAAACATGTTCATCTTTTCAAAGAAAAAAATTTTACATTTCCATTTTAGAAAAATCCACATTTGTTTATGGAACATTATAAGACTGTTATAGTTCAAAAAATTTTATTGGGTCATTGTTATCGTTTTTTGTTTTCGCCGAAAGAATTTATATTTTTTCTCTTCGTCTCGTTTTTGCTCCACTTTCAATCGTTTGTTGATTTGTTTGTTTTTGTTTTAGAATGCTCCACTTTCAGTCCGTTTATTCAATCGTTTGTTGATTTGTTCGTTTTTGTTTTAGAATGCAAAAAGCTGTAATTTATCGAAAAAAAAAAAAAAAATTGAAAAACTCGCTGGTTTGAGAATTTTGTTTAAAAAGCAAATTCGAGTCTCGCAACAGATAAACAATTATAATTGTTTATAATTATAATTGTTAACAGATAAACAATTATAATTGTTTATAATTATAATTGTTAACAGATAAACAATTATAATTGTTTATAATTATAATTGTTAACAGATAAACAATTACAATTGTTTATCTGTTAAACAATTATAATTGTTTATAATTATAATTGTTAACAGATAAACAATTACAATTGTTTATCTGTTAAACAATTATAATTGTTTATCTGTTAAACAATTATAATTGTTTATCTGTTAAACAATTATAATTGTTTATAATTGTTTATTAAACAATTATAATTGTTTATCTGTTGCGAGACTCGAATAAATACATAATAAAACTTAACTCTTTTTTACTCCATTATCAAATGATTAAAGTTACAAAACTTTTAGTTCAATAAGCAATGAAAAATGAAGTAAATTCTTGTAGGAAAAATCGAAAGTCTCACATAATAGATAAGGATGACGTGAATCATTTTTTTGTTGAGGAAAAACATGTTTAAAAATGTGACAAGACAATTATCAAAGCTCCATAGTCACGGTCGAGCTAATCGCAGCATCAGCCTTCGCGTACGTGATAAAGCGTGCAGTTGCAGTGCGTGCGCGGCGGCTAGTGCGAAGAGAACTCGCTGGCAGCGCTGTGAACAATTTACCATTTCCCATTTTTTATATGATCGTTTTTCCTCGATCTACAATCTATCATAATACGTGCTATATAGCGTGTGGTATTTTTCTCTGACGTCTCCGAAGTGTTTGACTGCCAGTTCGGCTGATTGCGACAGTCGATGTTGCGACCGGATCTTTTTTTGTTTAGCGAAGACGAATCTACGTGCTCTTTCCGTATTCAAAATATGCGTGTACTCCGTTTATTAAATACTGCAGCGTGTTGAATTTGTGCATGGTTCGTCCGAACAACAACAATGGTAAATGACGTTTTGGTGGACTCGCTCCCGTTCGAGGTTCTCGAGCAAATTCTCGAGAACGACAATTTGGGAATAAATGATGTTATCAATTTCGCATTCACGTCGAAACAAGCTTACTGGATGGTCACAACGAGCAACAAATTGTGGAGGACAAAATTTTTTCAAAGGTGTGCACGACTATGTTTTTTTCAGTATCGCACGTATTCGTTTCCTTCCGTCAAGATATTTGAATGTGACGTCGCAACGTGACATATATAGGTTGTGTTGATACATGCCTACACACAATAAACGATTAAACTTTTTTTAAAGTGAATTGTTTTCTTATCCTTGACCAGATGGCCGTTTTTACAAGATGCCTTCGATGATGAGGCACCAGATGGCCTACAAAATGTCAACTGGCGAGAGGAAGCGAAGGAAAGAATTCTGTGTCGGCGTCGCTTGATAGAAAAATTGTCGCAGATGTCTCCAAAGCATTATGAAAAACAAGAACTTGCCCCTGGAGACTTCAGGGAGTACGATCCATTATTTATGTCAGAATACGGAGCACGTCCGATGAGTTATCATTACCTGGTGGATGAACTTGTAAATCTGATAGAAGAGCCTGTAATGTGAGTTCTTCATTACTTCACTCCATTTTTTACTCTTTTGCATTAGGACATTATGTTCCTCTGAATACAATAAATTAACAAAAAAATTTTCAATGTTTTTTCAGAGTGAGCAATCTTACTCATAAATATTATGCCTGCAAAGTAGTAAGGTACATGAAGCAGACTTATCTTGCCAAAGAGTGGGAAAAATTCTTAGCTCTGCCAGTGGAGAGACAAACAACAGAGAAAGGTGCAATTCTCGTTGCTCAATGGAGTCAACCAGAAAAACGTGTCTCAGCTCAAAAAGTATCAGAGATGCTCGACGATATAGCTCAACAAACACGGGAACTGATAGTTGAAAAGTATCCAAGCATAGCACTCAATGCAGTTCCAAAAAGTGAACTTGCCAGATGGAGAATCGAGAATCTTTATGATAATCAATGGAGTAATAAAGACTCGAGGACGATTGTTTCGGCGCTTTGTGAAGTAATGTTCAACAAGCTGGGATATCATGGAAACAGTCAGATGTATTATTCATCAATAAATTCGTTCATTGACCAGGTAGAGACATTTAAAATTACTTCGTTTGGTTGACCGAGAATTTCATTCATTCATGATTACTAAAAGATCACTTTATTCAGGTATTAATACATAAGCGAGGCATACCAATAACGTTGGCTATCGTATTCGAGAGTGCTGCTCGAAGACTCGGACTTCACTGCGAAACCATCAGTTTTCCCGCACATTTTCTACTGCGTTGGAAAGAGAGATAGTAAGTATAAGAAAAAAAAAAATTTTAAAGTGACTTCATACTTCTCTTTTTCTTGGACAGCATTCCTAGGACGAAGGAGGATGAATTGGTTGAAAGTTATTATATTGACGTCTTCAATGGTGGCCAATTTTTGACGAGAAACAGCTGTTCAGGAATTGCCGGTGCGACGAGATGTCCCATAGAAAAGTACAATATTCATCAAGCGACAAGTGCAGTGAAGGTAAGAGTTAGAGCTCTTTTAAATGTTCAACAACGCTATACATTTAATGTTTCCGTCGAGTAGGTTGTTCAAAAAATGGCGAATAATTTGGAAGTAGCCGGAAGACAAAGAACCCAGTTGAACGGACGAGCGTCTCGCCTGCGTTCGGCTCTCGAATTATTGCACATGGTGAAGCCTCGAGACACGAATACGATTCTTTACCTTGCTCGTTTCTACATGCTCCATCAGATGGACGTAACAGATTTGATCAGAGCACTCGACGATATGCTTAACGCCGAGGATGAGGAGGAAGAGTCTCGAGGTCAGGCGAAACACATAATGGAGATGCTCGAGCACTACAAAAAGCAGATCGAACCGACGGTATGTATCTCGCTCAGAAATATGCTACAGTCATCCTAGAAGAGAATTTATTTATATTTAACGTGTTACATTTCCCAGGTAATACCGGAAGCGCCTAAGAGGAGAACTCTTCGTGTCAAGTACGCTGTTGGTATGATCGTGACGGACAAACGCCAAAATCGCGTCGTCATCACCGGCTGGGACTTATCCGAAACTGATTCTTCTATACGAGGCGAATTGATGATCAGTGACACACTCCCGTATGATAATAAGCAACCTTTTTATCACGTATCCGCCGAAGATGGTTTTCCGCGATATGCCGCGGAAGGTATTTAAAAACAATATTTTCTCTCGCGTACAGCAATTTTCGATTGACTAATGTGTTTTTTTTCGTTCGAATTGTAGAAACGCTGTTCATTACTGGATTACCAGCCCCGGTTGATCATGAAATGATCGGCAAATATTTCTGCAAGTTCATGGGCTCTTATTATTTGCCAAATGAGGAAAAGGCCAAGGAATATCCCGATGATAGTGAATATCTGGAGAAAATGCATCATATTCTATACAATCTTGAAGATACGGGTACTTAGCAGCGATCTCTAAGCCCAAACTGCTTAGCCTCTTACATTTTCTCTCCTGATTTCGAGATATTGGCCTCCATTTTATTGCAATCATAATTGCGTCTACACACTGATTAAATATTATTATTTATATATTGTAGAGTTGAAATAATGGTTGATTTCGTGTGAATAGTGTATTTGTGATTTAAAACAGTAAGTTGTGCGATTACTTCAGTTTCGAAAAAAACATTGTTTGTTCAAATTCTGGAGTTGTGAATCAAGGTAGCTAAAGGTCGATGAAAGGAATCGATATAATTTTTATACGCAGTGGAAGTTTGTAGAGTGGGAAGAGGATATAGACCGAGCTGCCTGATTTCGGTATGAAAGGAGAAAAAAAAACATTGATCACATGTTGAGACACATCACAGTCAATTTCGCTTGTTCTTCTTTTTAAAGAGTACGATTATACAAATAAATAATTTAATTATCTTAATTTTTCGAATTAGAATGTCCGTCGAATGAATAGAGCTACCCGTCACCTATAGTCGTCTACCGGAACGATCACAATTTTGTCCAAGGAATGACAGAAGCAATTTTTCGTTTATACGGATAAATCAAATGCTATGCATCTCGAAAGGGATTGTTTTACGTCTCATCGCGAATAAAGTCAACATTTTTTAATTCTGGAACATCTGTCGAGAAACCCAGAATTCTGTGCGAATGGTCGAAGAATTTTGATGAAACTCACTTGCCAGAACTTCCAGTACCTCTCGGTTGATTGCTCGAGTCTTCTAGCGTAGGTTCAAAGATTTTTCTCCCGACTTCCGACATTTTGCACGTAATCTGGGGATAATGTTAAAAGTTTTATCGTTACTTTCAATCTGAACCGCACTATTTCCATTACCGTGTTTGTGTTGATAAAGAGTTGGTACCCAGCTGTAACTGTTTGGTTGAGAAACACTCTCTGCCCGATCGACAGTATTTACTGTGGCCGACGCAGGTGGAGATCCTTCGAATCCTGTCGTTGGCAGTGACGATGGCTGTACGCTATTATTACCATTTCCGGGTGAACTTTCACTCGTTTCTCTGTCCGTCAACAAGCCCTCCCCGATGGCTTGCGACCTGAAATTGAAATTCAATAATAAAAATAAGAATCCAATGAATTCATATACAAATAATAATTCACAATTGGTAATACAAAGTGTGCAAACTTGCCTCATTTCAGCCCAAAACGCATTGGCAGCCTCCTCTGAGAGAGCAGCTTGCGGCATACATTTTATCCACTGATAACTGAGATCTAATAATTGACTTCCTCCCGATGGAACGTTAGCTCTTGAAGAGGATGACATGGTCGGACCCGATAATCTTCGAGATGACAGATTTTTCGGGACTACTTTATTGCCACTAAGTGCAACTGAAAAATTAAGACGTTAAAAATAAACAGCTGGATGTATAAGAAAATACTGAAAAAAAGAAAATACGCAGTACCGTTTGGCACGGTGAGATCTGAACTTCTTGCGGAATTTTCTACACTGAGCTCGCCGTTCGCGCGATCCAATTGCCCGACAAGTAGGCTTGAAAAATCTTTATCCAGGTCGAGTGAACTCGAACGCGTAGCTGGTTCTGATTTGTTCTCCACAGGTGCACAATGCAACGATGTACTCACTGGCGAGCTCACATCGGGCCTGTAATATTTCATCCCTGCTCTCCATAGCTTAACGTAATCAGTAATTCGGCCGTCGAGGAAATCTTGTTCTTCGCTGCTCGTTGCTATCGGTGTCGTGTTCGTCGACGTCGTTATCGCTGCTGTCGTTGTCGGCGCCGCTATTTGACGATCTAGATGTTTTCGGGTGTACGGTGAAGATGAAGAAGATGCCGCGTTGGGAATCAATGATCCGGTACAATTATTGTGGCAGTGAAGTGAACCGGTTCGATAATGCTTGAGGCTGGCAGCTGGTGAAGTTTCTTCAGGATGTTGTTTCAGACACAACGATGACCAAGCTGAATTCCGATCTTGCATCTCGAACAGATGCAGTAACATTATCTCATCCTCCAATCCATCGTTGTTTCCTCTCAATCTATATGAAAAAGTTAAGTTGTCATGATAATATCGCAATAAAGTTAATATTGATTAATGGACTTGGTATAAATTGAACTAAATTTAAAAAAAAATTATTATTTTGACGTACCCGCTAGGGTCAGGATTGCCATCATTGTCTGCTTGCTTCCCACGCTGCTTCGCCTGTAGCCACGGTACTAAAGCCTCCGCAACTTCGACATCATTTTCACCTTTATTGCATTAAAGTCAAATACCACACATGAGAGATTTACAGGGATAATTTAATATTTAATATCGAGAACAATGCTAAGAATTTTGGATATGAATTTCATCGAGCCGTTCCGGAAGTGCGAGGGCTGGAGAATCAGGAACATGATTATCATTCTTGCGAGTCCGAAGGGAGATGGACCAGAATATTGGACTGTTAGGCAGGGAGTGTTGTTTGAGGGAAGTTTCACATTTTTCACTCGTTGGTTTTTCATTATCCGGCTCTTTGTCTAATTCATTACGAGCTCGCCAACGGCGAAGATCTGTTTCACCAGGGGAGGAACACCTCGTCGAGCTATCACCTACCATTGAGTTCTTATCAAAACAAAGCAATTGTCCTAAGGAAAATATCGATTCATTTAGAAGCCACATACCCGACATAGTCTCATCGTCGACGTCATTCTCGTCGTTGGAATTGTCATCCGGAAGAGTCACGTTTGGCTCGCAGTCATCAAGGTAGATATCGTGTTCACTTATTTCCTGAACGATGAGAGAATGTGCATCAATTACTTTTTGTTTCGAAATTACTTTGTCGCACAATGCATTTGATCGTGAATATCGGACTAACCCCGCTGTCGCTGATGCTACTGCTGCTCGAAGGGATATTCAGATTTCGTAGATCACGGAGCATCGTAGGGGAAGAATGCGTGGGCGATGGTGATTGAGCACCAAGTACGTGACAATCGCCGGTGGTCGAACTCGCGGGGCAGTTAGTTGTCGGTGAAGCGGTCTCGATTGAGTTCCCAGTTCGCTGCTGTTGCTGCTTGACGCTCGTTTTGGACGACATCGAAGACAGAGTCGAGGCTGAACCAAGTGGACGTATCGCTACGATATCCGAGATATCGGGGAGCTGATTCATTTGACTTGGATTAGAACTATCGGCGTTGTGCGCCAAAACGTTCTGTACAGATTTTGGTGGAGTCGACGAATTGTTCAGAACATGATGATAACCATCCAAGGTTCGAGTATTATTTACACTGAGGACTGGCTCAGCAATAGCCTGATTTTGTTGCAAAGTCAAATTTCCGAGATTCGTCGTGCTAGGGCCGTTCGTGACCCTCGTGGCTGTGACCGCGTTCCGTGAGATCTCGATAGCTAATCTCTGAAATAAACAGTTCAAAATGTTACTTACTAAAGAAATTGTATGACGGCAAAATTCTTAAATATTTAACAACCGTACCTCTTTCAATTCGTTTATCTGAGTTGCATATTGATTTTGTACGGTAACCAATTGACTTATGTACCACTGTTGATCTCGGCAGCGTTGATAAAACGTTGGTGGTCTCACTTGAAACCTGTTGGTGTGAAAAACTCTTAGTGTACAACTGATCATGAAAAAAAATTGAAAAGTACGAAGAGAAAAACATTGCGTTACCGGAGGATAAGCGTATCCAGTTCCGTATTTAGGTAGCCCTCAGTAGCTAACAAATCCAGCCGGAAAAATCTGTTATAGCCCCAGCACTCGCCTATCTCAAAGTCGGATGCGAACTCCCGTACAATATTTTTGCTGGTGTCTCGTGATCCCTGGTGAATCATCTCAACTCGATATTCGTACCTGTGTATTAGCAGACATGCATAAAGTTACAATATTCGCGAAAACATTTTTGCAGACGAAACGATAAGATTGAAAGTTTACTTCGAAGTCTCGGGTAAGCCGGCGCTAAGTTCGAGGAAAACGGATAAGTAATTTCCTCTGACAACACCGTTGCCGTCAGGGTAAACTTTTAATCTCCAGCACAGGCCGTTAACGTGCAGCGGAGCAGAGTAAACAGGATCAGCCTTGAGTTGCAACTGAGTAAAATGTTGCATGGCGAAGGTCGCACTATCGTAACCAGGAACAATTTCGCTATGAAAATCGGCGGGTACCGGGGCAGTGACGAAGCTGGTCATAGGTTTTTTTCGAATTTGGTGTATCATTCGGGAGAGCTCTGCGCTCTTGACGATGAGTTCCGATCTCGTACACGAGTGCAATTGATGTTCGACCTCCTGCAGTAGAGCTTCCAGTTGTTCGGTTTCTAGGGTCAGGGAACTCTTCTGACCCATGAGCGTGAGCAATTTAGCTTTTAGCTGCGAATCCAAACGAGCTATCATCAGTTCAACTGCATTTCGAATTTCTCGCACTCGCTCGTCCTTTGCTGCGCGCACGGATTCCACATTGCGCTCCTGTGATAACACGAAAATATATTTACATTTCATTATTTATATTCTACATCTATACCTGCTTGTTTCGTAAAAAAATCCAAACTAATCGCAAACATACCACTTCCTGAACAAGACTTATCAGTTCCATCAGACGTCTCTTGAGTTGTCCGACCTCAGCCTTTATCTGTGTGACATGATGTTCATAAACCTCTTCGAGAGGCTTGAAAGTATGGCCTGAGTGAGTTCCACCCCACAAAGCGCATTGGTGACAAATGCACCTCGCGCAGGTCCAACAGTAGACAGATAATTTTTCATGATGAAGCGTACACCTTTGGTAAAAAATTAAAAGATAAAAGCTTTTCTATTCATATTTACTCTTTGGATATTTTACTTTACACATCCCATTTACACTATTTGGTGTGTATTTTTTTAGTTAGTCATTGATTTGTTAGATACAAACAGGGAGAAGTATAAGTAAATCATAAAAACCTGTCTCTTGTAGAATCATCATGTCGTAAATTAGATATTCCAACAGCTTGAAGTGTATCCAATTGCTGGGTAACCTCTTCCACCCATCTGCAATTGACGAGCTCGTGTAGGTGGAGAGAAGCTCTGCAGTGGGGACATTGCGATCTCTGTTCAGTGAGCCATCTTCTAATACATGTGTAGCAACACAATTTGCTGCAATGAGGACACAGATGCGCATCGCGCAGTTTCTCCATACAGATGAAACATCTGAAGACTTCGGCCAGAGTCTGTCGACAAATTGAAATGCAAGTATTCGATACTGATCATGAAATACATATATTTGAGAATAATCTTACAGAGGCTGGAATTCGCAAACATGTCTGATCCATTCTTTCCTTGATTACAGATATTAAACAAAATGCACTACCGATATGACTTGTTAATTTGTTTGTACAGAATAGAGACAAAGTTTGATGTTTGTAAACTATAAATTTTTAGCCGTTTAGTCGCGATGAGCGTCTTTTTTTTTTCGTTTCCAGTCAAGGCAAGAATGAAACTACTCGGACGCGTTTCGATCGTAAGGACGAAACTGTCATTAGTCCGATCGCGATACAGCGAGATAAGTAAATAAATGCCAAACCTCGACACTGTGATCGTCCGAGCTCTTCGTTGTTACATTGTGCTCTCTATTATCCATTTTGTTTATCAGGCGTTATCCACAAGTTTTATTTATTTTCTTTGTTATTGATCGCATTCTCGATGCTCCAAAATTTTAATCACGTTCCCAAGGCTTGCTCGATTCGTGCGAACGCGTCTCATTCTCCCATCATTTTTGCAATTTGTTCATTCTTATATTTTTAGTTTTTCGCTATGCGAGTATGATCCTATTTTTCTCTCAAATAACAGCGATTCTAGGTCCATAAAATTTTTTGGTAGGTCATGTCCCGTCATAACTTATCATAACTGTTATCACCAAATATTTTTGAGCTCTCTGAAGTTGGTTTCTAATAAAGTCTACTTTCAAAGGTAAACGAGATCAATAATCAATAAATCGTAGAATGAATACTTTCTGTTATTACAATAACAAATTATGATTACTCAATTAATGAATGGTTTTTAAATTTATATGTTGAAAACAAAAATATATTTTATCAATCGACCGAAGATTGGCAGCTTTACGTACAACATGCATATACATATTATACATGTATGCATATACTGCGTTCAGAGCACATACAGACATTTCCACGTGTTTATTATATTTGCAAATATGTAACTACACAAAAATATTTTAAAAAGAAATCTGCTGTAAGAAATATGGAAAATTCTCAATTACAACGATTAGCCTTTTAATAAAAATTAGTTTCAGCTGTTGATAGTAAAATTGTTTTCTTCAACTACTATAATTGGAATAAAAACTTTGAAAATTGGGTTTTGTTCTCCTGACAGGTGGGACATATTGGTTTAAGGAAATATCGAAGAATGAATATCAAAAACTTAAAGAAATATCTTTTTTAATGTAATCAAAATATTAATATGACAATGACAGTACAAATAAACCGTTCAGTTCTTTTTTTCCATCGATATGTGGTTAACACTTAACATATATAAAGCTTATTAACGCTTAAATATATTATTCTCACTGATGTGATAAAGACTTTGAAATGTTTAGAAACTTAACTTAATACTTATTATTCATACTTGTACTTGAATGTGTTGACTCTTATTTAGTTTATATTTTCAACTATCACATAGTTTTTATTTCTTTTATCCGCTTAAGACGAAGTGTTGGTCGTACAGTAACTCGTGTATTTTTTGAACCAACATAGTGCTAAAAAATTTTTGGCTCTTTCAGTTTAATGATGATTGACTCCTCGCTCAGGCGCTGCCAGTCTGTTGATGAAATAGCGTTGATTATTTTCAATTCTTGAATATTCGTGAAAAATAAATAGAATCGTACTTACTTGTGTATGGTTAAAAAGTTGTCGTTCTGATTGATCGAAGTGTCCAGCGGTGTCAAAAACGTGAACTGACTCTGAGGATGGGATCGAGTATGGTCCAACAGAATGTCCAGTATAATTCGGCGATTCATCTTGTCCTGTAGATAATTGTATAATTATATACTCACTTTCTTATAATATTTATGTTTTTAAAACTTACCATAAAAACATCGAACTCATCAAGGAAGTAAAAAGGCAAGTTCGTGCAATCCCACAAAGCGAGAATAAAAGCAACCGTCGAGTAAGAGCGTTCACCGCCAGACAGAGTACGAGTACCGTTCGCAGTTTGACTTTCCATGTTTCGGGGCGACATTTCCAACTCGAGAGTTTTCATAGAATGACTTATTCTTATGCGTCCCTGAGAATTAAAAAAGGAAATAAGTAACGATCTTTGTAGATATTACATTTTCATCTTTTTTGCGACAAAAATATTAAATATTTTACCTTATACTGACGAAGTCCGAGAATGCTGACATACGCGTTTTGGATTTTTTGACCGACGATCCGTTTGATAGCATGTGCAGCCAAAAATTAAAAATGCCAAAAAAGTTTCAATTGGATATATCGCAATAATTTCTTCAAATGAAATCGAAAAGTTTATGTGAACTTTTAATCATCGCTCTCAACACACAACTTACCGCAACATTTCGATCATACAAATGCACTTGCTCGGCGATATCGTTATGAGATTTACGTTTTTCTTCCAGTTGCTTTTCTAATTGTTCTCTTGAGCCAAGCTTTTCCTCCGCTGCAATTATTTTGGCTCTCAGCTCGTTTGACGCATCCTTTATTTGTTGAGTAGTTCTAGCAAATATCATCGTTTATTATTTACTTTTATTTCGTTACATAGCGATAAGACACTACCGTGTCTTGAGATTTTTTGTTTGTTGGATTAAAAAAAACTCCAAATACCTTGTTACTTCACGCCGAGGGCATTGACTCTCAGCTTCGGTCAATACCTTGTCAGTAACTCGTTTCTGTGTTTCATACTGAGCCGTTGATTTTTGCACGAGTTGACGAGCTTCGATCAATTTATTGCCACTAAATTGAGTATTTACTTTGAGCAATTCTCTTTCATTGTCGAGATCTCGTATCTCGGCCTGAAACGAATAAAAGATTATTAGAAACACGAACAGAATAAAATGCTATTTTTCAGAATGGCATTCATCACTTACTTTTATTTTATCAATCTTCGCGGAAATAATATTCTTCGCATCGCGAAGACGGTTCACCTCCTCCTGTAGACCTTGTAAATTCTTTCGAATATCTTCAACGTTAGCGGCTAATTCCTTTTCCTTCAGTTTTTGTTCAGCCAACTTTTTTTCCAAGGATTCTTTTTCCGCTCTCTGTTTAACAGAAAAAGTGATTTTTATAAATCATATCGACAAATTTGATTGAAAAATTATTTAAAAACTTACAAATGGGGCGGTATTATCCACGTCATCTACAGCCAGTTCGTCGGCTATTGCTTCGATTCTTGTTTTCGTAGTGGTTTGTATCGTTCGAAGCTTAGTTACTTGCTGAGTTACTTGTGAAAGTTCTTTAAGAGTAATTTGTAACTTCTCCTCAATCTTCTTACGACGCTTTGAAGCGCTGTAAGCTTCTGCCTGAGCCGATTCGAGTTTTTCTTCTTCAACTCTGTGAAAAAAACAATCAAGCATTAAAGATATTCAAAACTTGGAAATTTGGACTCAATATTTTGACTTACTGTATCGCTTCGGAAGTTGAAACTTGAAGAAATTTGGGTCTACCAACGTCACCTGCGTAACTTCTGTATCTCGGATCAGGATAGAATTGATCGCCTTGTTTTGTGATACCCATTTTACAATTCCTCGGTACCGAGCGACGATCCGACAACAGGTCCGCAGCTTCTTTTCCTGTTGGTATTAACATTATGCACTCAGGCTCCTTCTGATCTATTATGCAATTCGCAACTACCGGGTCCGATATCTCCATCACACTCAGAAGATTATTGTAATTTTCTGAGTACGTGCAGTTTCTGCTCACATCGTGAACCTAAAACAAATATTAGAAATGAAAAATGGAAGTTCATAATTCATAAACTCTTTGTGAAAAAGTTGTTTTTGTATTACGTTTGGAAAGAATTTGCTCGTAAAGATTACTGGCACAGGTTGTCCTCGATAAATCTCGTTCATCAAGGTCCTGAGTAATTTTCCATCTTGAGCGTTATCCACAGCGAAAGCTCTAAAAGTTCCAGCTCCTAAAAAGCTTTCTACCGCAGGGGTCCACGATGCATCTTTTATCCCGATGAATGCACCGAGCGGACCGATAGGTTTTTTTTGGAAACGGCCTTTTCTGTATTCTTCATCGATACGTTTTAATAAACGTGGCACGTTAGAACCAAAAACAGTCATTGAACTGTCTGACTGTTGTTTCAACGAGGCTAGTTGCTGTTTCGAGTTTTCTTTGTTCATGTGAAATAAAAAAAAAGTTAACATACTTTGTAAAATAATGAATAGACGTACAAGGAAAAAACAATTTACTTACGAACACGCATCTCGTGTTGCTGCAAATCAATTTTTGCGGATCTAAGATCTTGATCAAGACGCTCTTTGTCAGCTTGTAAGTGCATCTGATCAGTTTGCTTGGTTCGCAACATTGCTTCAACTTCTTCAAGATCTTGTACCAGTTTTGATTTTTCTTGTTGCAAACGTGCTTTTTCGCCATTCGTGTCAGCACTAGAATTTAAAAACAAAAAAATTAATTTATTTGCATCTTAACTATTTGCCAATTAAGGTAAATTTTTCAATTTTACTTTTCGAGTCTGGTAATCTCTCCGGATAGCGCTTTTATATCATCCTCGGTGCGTTTGACTGACATTTCCATCGTTTTCCATTCTCGTGACTTCTCTGACAAACGTTCTCGGCAGCTATCATAACGATCTCTTGCTGTTATGTAAGCACTTTTACTCTCGTCTATTTCAGTTTTCATGTCTTCAATTTCTTTGTTACGTTCCCTATATAAATATTATATTTAATTATTTGAATATCATCAACTTATAGTGATTTTTATTATGGTATACATACTCGATTTTCGTTGTGAATTCGCGGTCTTGCGATTGACGATTTTCCTCGGCAGTTTCGAGCGCATGAAGTGCTTCAGTATGACTCGTAAGAGTATCTTGAATCGTTGCTAATTTCTTCTCTTCAATAATTACCTAAAATAACGATAAATATACAACTTTACGAATTCATGATTTTATTATTACCAAAATATAAATTTCTATCTGTACTTACTGTTGCCCAAAAAAGGTCCAACTGGAGAGAACGAAATTCTTCTTTGACAATATCAGCATTATTAATTAGTCTCAGATGCTTCTGAATGTCCTGTATCTCTTTCATCGAATTACTGAGATAATCTTTCAATTTATCCAAACGCTTACGCGTTGTACTACATGCTGCTTCAGCCGCTTCGTAATGATCCCTTATTACGTCGATTTGTGTAGCTTTCATAAACAACTCGTACTTTTGAGAAGGATGGGTTGCCATTAGAAATTCTCGTGCCGTGTCCTGATTCAAGACACAGATAGGATTGTCCACTTGGATGTTCATTGCGCTGACAATGTTCTCAAGCTCGTCCTTCCTGGAGGATACAACTTTTCCTGAGGTAAAAAAACAAGAATTTCTTTTTTATTCCTTTTCATTTTTAGATTTGAAAGTATAACTTGTCCAATACAGTGTAATGACACGTTTTTCTTTGAAAAATAAAATTTTGAAAATAAAAAGTTAAAAATTTTCTCTTAGTAATAAAAAATAAACTGTAACTTCATTTTTGAGACAACTTCAATATGAAATATAATCACTTTTAACTTTTTTTCGCATTAAAGACAAACCTCAGACACTGAAATATTTTTCTACAAAAGTGCTTTACCTCGAGAGTTTTTTATTCTGTAACGCGCAGATTGTCCAATATTCCGTATCACGACTATTTCGTTTCCATATTCTTCTGGCTTATAAGCCATCGGTCCCTCATTCAGCAAACTGATTTCTATCGTTGCCATGTTTTTACCAGTTTTTATGAATTCTGAAAAAAAAAAATATGATATGTAAAATTAGAATGCACATAACTATGAAATAAAATGAGACATAGTGGAATGTAGATTACCTTTTACGGAACGTCCTCTATTAGTAACACCAGCTCTGGCGCCAAGTCCGACAGTCAGAGCTGTGAGAAGAGCACTTTTTCCACTACCATTTTGTCCAATGATAAAATTCACATTGCGATTCAAAATTACCTCCAGAGAATCATGACACATGAAGTTTCGGACGGCAATTCTCGTGATCTTTCCGGGTGCATGCTGAAAAATTTTCAACAGCGTCAGTTCAAACGCACCATGAGCCACGATGTGACATTGACGTGATAATAGAAAATAAAAATTACCTCTTCAAATGCCTGAGAACGCGGCCTTGAGATTTGCGGTTCCATCGCAGATACTTCATTGTCTTCGTGTTTCCTTTTTCTTCTTTGTGAATTCTGCGACATGATGGATATTTTCGCGATGTCGCAATTAAATTCATGGATTTCGAATTATTTTGTTTATACGAATCGCTTTTCCTCTACCGGTGACTCGAATAACGCGCGCCAAGGCAATGTTTATTCTCTTCTCATTTAGGCGCGAAACGTAACATAACCCGGTAAGTCTCGTGATGAATACAATATTCGACTTTGTGTATTTTTTACGATGTAACGTTCCGATCTTTATTCGTTTCACAGATCGACGAATCCTCAGCTAATATTTTTTGAACAAGAACCGACACGAATCAAACGAAAAAAACTGGAACAAAAGAACAAAGACTTTCGGTACGCACAATACGAGGAAATTGTGAGGATGTGAGGTCCGTTGAACGAGTTCGTCCGTTATATAGAGGTTCCACTTGCGATCGGAACGCCCACTACAGTTATTTCGTCGTTCTACTTGCCGACCGTGCTTTTTACGATCGCATCCAAAATGGTCACGATGTCATGCGATTTACGAACGACCGTGCCTTCAACGCCCGTGAATTCGAGCTCATCGCGGACGCGGTCTCTTTTCCCAAGTAATTTTGCGCGGTAAAATTAATAATGGAGGAGCTGACAATATTCGATCCTGACCGAAACATTCAAGTTTCGCTTTCTCTACCTCTCGATGTTGCAAATCGTGCACGCAATGGTAAATTAATTAAAATAATAATTACGAATATAATTTTCGAAATAAATCTGTACATAACCTGTAAGAAAATTTAATTTCAATCGTGAAGAGTGTATTTATCATATACTTTTTCAGATCTTGACTTCGCTGCTCAATTGCTTGAAAATTATCATTCGGAGCAGGCTCAAACTATTGAGAGTCAATCCGAAGAGATCGAAGTCAAGGAGGATTCGGCAGGTAGACAATCATTGGAGACCACCCAAGCAGATCCTGAATCTGAAAGCATGGAGATCGAAGGTAAATAATTGAATATTTTTATATTGTGTTGAGTAATTTCAATTTTTTAAGGATAAAAGAAATAATTGATTATATTACTATTTGCAGGTTCAATTTACAAGTGGTCAAATTCCCTTGTCCTTCTTTTTCTTGATACTTATAGAAAATCAAGGCCATTATTTGAAAAAGGAACGCAAACTCATAAGATGATATGGGAAAAAATAGCTGCTGAACTTGTTGAAAAAGGCTACAATGTGAATGGACCACAGTGTGCAGCCAAACTCAGAAGCCTACGAAAAACTTACAAAAAAATCAAGGAGCAAAATGGAAAGTCGGGAAACGGACGTTATACATGGAAATTTTTTGATGTAAGGAAAAAAATGTATCTGCCGTATCGCTCGCATTTTCGGGAAAAATAATTATTTTTTCGGATAACGGATTAGTATTCTTGGGTACGCTTTTTTATAACATAGAGTTAACTCGATATTTTCGGGAAAAATAATTATTTTTCCCGAAAATATCGAATTAACTCTACGTTATAAAAATTCCGAAATCGTTCGAAATAAATGTTTTTCCCGAAAATATCGAGTTAACTCTACGTTATAAAAAAGGGTACCCAACAATACTAATCCGTAATTTTTCCCGAAAATTCAAGCGAAAATATTGAGTTAACTCTACGTTATAAAAATTCTGAAATCGTTCGAATTTTCGGAAAAAATAATTATTTTTCCCGAAAATATCGAGTTAACTCTACATTATAAAAA
>JAPYYX010002385.1:0-16329 GCA_030522605.1 Cremastinae sp. B BG-2022a | reverse complement strand
TTAGTGAAATTCCAGACGTACTTCAAGGAGAAATAGCGCGTTTGGACCAACGTTTCAAAGTAATTATTTTATAATGTCATTATAAACTCTATAAAAAATGTAAATAAGACATAAATGGGTAAATAAACAAATCATTCGTAGGTGAGTCTGGATCCAGCTCAACAACAGGGATCTAGATGCATTCAATTAATCTGCTGGTTGGATGATCGACACTTGCCGTGTGTTCCTCCAGTATCGGTGACAGTTCCTTCGGATTATCCGCTAACGCCGCCGCGTTGTGTAATGGCACCGAACGAGTACGCAACGAGTTTCCTTGCTGCAGTGCAAAAAGCTCTCAACGCGAGAATCACGAAACTGCCAAAACGATTTTCAATTTCCCAGTTGTTGGATACGTGGGAAATGAGCGTCCGACAAGCGAGCGCGCCAACACAAACGCCCATCTCGGCCAGTACCGTGCTCATGGGAATCTAAAACGTAATATTTAAAAGATGAGAATTTTTGTAAATTGAATCTTGTTCTACGGCCTGTAACAAAAATTCAACAGGAAAGGGCGACGATTGGGGCATTTGTAAAGTGTTGCAAAAAATATATATATTTTATATCAATAATGATGGACTAAGTTTTTCATCCTTCTCAGCTGAACATTTCGGAAGGACCCTTGAAAGCTTGAAAACATGGATGATTTTGTCTTCCGTTTATTTCAAAACTTTTAAATATATATTACTTACTAAAAATTTAATGCAAGTTGTGAAAGTGTGTAGGTACTTTTCACAACAAACTTTAAAAAGTCATGGATAAAAATAAACAATGGTTGAGCGTTTGAGGGTTAGTACAGAAAGTCTTGAGACATTGGCTGAATAATGCAAATGCCGTTTATTAAAAGAAAATTATACGTGCATTAAAAGAGGTTTCACTGCGTAGACACCGAGATATTTATTGCTAAAAAGTCACAATTTCTAGATGATGAAAGTTCTCGAAATTTTTTATGACTCGTTTCAGTATTTCAACGTTTTCTTCAGTCTTTTAAAAACATTTTTTAGCTTTTTTTTCATAATTTAAACAGGACCGTAACAATTCAAGATGAGCTGCTGCCAATAAATGTGTGACAACAAAATATCAATGAGTAAATCATGGAGAACTAGAAAACATCGTGGCTCCTCCTGTACATAAAAGTGTTTCCATGTTTTTCATCAATGATTAGATGGCTTTGATCAATATTGTGTACATGTAAAAGTGTATTTATATAACATGGCACTGATTATAGAACTATTATTATAAGGTAATAAGTATTTACCAAAAGCAGATATTTTTAGGTATATTGTTTTATTCTCAAAAGCGACCACTTCTCTTTCTACCAGTATATTTTGTATTTTCACGAGTTTCTTTTCCTTGTCTACGCCTTCTTTCTTTCTTCTCAATGATCCAGTCTCGACTTTTTTTGAGAGACTTGCCTCTCGCTTTTTTTATATGCTCTCTGTAAAATAAATCGTGATGGTAAAGTTAGTCATATAACTCAAGATGAAAACTCCTAAAAATAAAATACCAACCGTCTGCTTGTATAGCTGATAGTTGAATTGTTGCTTTCATCATCCAAAGCTTTGGGCAATGGCATTGCACCACCAGTCATCAATACAAGAAAGAATTTTTTAGCTTTTGTACTATTAGGATAGTCCACTACAACGCCTCCATAAAATCCAGCCTTGGTGGCTTGTGTTGTCACTAATTCTATTTGTTCACTATTTTCTGGATAGAATTGAAACACTGCTCTGGCGCTTCGAGATAGACAGGCAAATAAAGTTGAGAAGAATTGGTAGAGCCTTTTTACAGGGTTATGAGAAGCTTTATCAGCATTACACAACCATTGAAGTGCCGATATGCTGACTGCTCCGTCAAAAGTACCAGCTCTGAATGGCATTCCTTGGCCCATATCGCCGAGGACTAGATCTCCTTCCACTTCTCGTTCAAGAGCGACATCTAAATTAAAAACATAGGAAAACGTTAAAAAATGGATTTTGTTATGAATATATTTCAAAAATGAGGAAAGCAGTTTTACTCAGCATCGCGGATGAAATATCTGCTCCAATCCAAATGTGACCTTGATCTTCTAAAACACTTCCACTCAAACCTGATCCACAGCCAATGTCTAAAAGGAAAGAAGGAACATCCTCAGGAAGAACAAGTAACTCAATGGCACGTTCACACATCTCAACTTGAATGTCCATCATTCTTGAGCTGCGACATAATACAAACGATTTTCACTTTTTTATTCAATACTATTTTGAAGAAATATAAGATATTATTTATATACTTTCGTGTGTATTTTCTTGCTTCTTCTTCATTGTAAAACTGTAAATAAAATGTGTAAGGTTATAAATTTTTGAGAAATATTCCAACGAAACATTCTTCGTCGGTAATAAACTACTTACCACTTCTGGTGGTGCCAAATGTTCGGGTCTTCTAGACATGATCGTCGTTTTTATGAATAATTGATAATAATAATGTAAAACTTGGGTTTAAAATTCTTGATCAGCACACGTGTTTTTTTGGAAGGTTATCGTACACAACTGTTGACAAAATATGGGCAGTCTCCGTTAGCTGTGATTACTTTTGTGTCACTTTTAAAATCGTGTTTTCCTGCCATCTACAGGAATTTTTATGAAATCATACGTGCGTAAATAATTACATATAAGAGAAATGTTGTTCAACATGCAAGACGTTGAAGTAATTTATTTCAACAGTAATAACATAAATATTTTTGCCTATCTACAAATGTATGGTTTCAGAATAATCTAAATTTTTTATTGTGACAAAGATCGAGAAAAATGTGGGAGGGATCACAAAAATCGTTGAGTGCGCTGGCATCGTAGTAGTCCGTTTTTTTTTCGCGCCATCGATAAGTGCTGTGGCTGCTGGTTAGCTTTTATTTTACTGTGACGGATGAACGAAGAATTCGTTTACATGACTTAAATAGTGGCAACATGTTTGTAGAAGATCCTAAAAATGATTTTTACAACGTGATACAGGGAAAAGTGAGTCCTAAATTTATGATATTATCGTTAATTATCGATGAAATCTCTTTTTTCAAGATGCATAGGTTAATCGCGAACATTACGTAGATTGTTTATTCGTTCTTTCATTACCACTTTTTTGTCAAAATTTATCTCTTATTTCATACTCTTGCTTTGATTCTAATTGTTCTCTTGTATTATTGATTGATCAAACAAAAAATTTACGATCAACACAACCAAAGGTCCAAGGCATGCTTTACTTTTGTCTAGCATTATCTAACGTTTGCTGCTTCATTTTAAAAAAGTTGAATTAAAATTTCACGAATTATGCTATGTAGAACGTTAATTTAGTGTATTCTTTATTTAAGATTGAAAAATTTATTCTTCAGAATTGTTTGCTGCTCGTGAATTTTGACATCGATGCCATTTGTGCTTGCAAAATTTTACAAAGTCTCTTCAAAAATGACAACATGGTATACACTCTTGTTCCAGTACAAGGAATTGAGGATATGGTACAAGCTTATGAACAAAATGCAAAAGAGGTATCATATTTGTAACAAATATTGGAAAATCGTACTTTTTAAAATTATACAAAACTAGTTTTTTGAAAAAATTTTATTAAAATATATTGATTTCAGGTGAAATATGTTATTATGGTGAATTGTGGTGGAACCATTGACATAGTTGAATTACTCGAACCACCTGAGGAAATAGTATTTTTTATCATTGATAGTCACAGACCTTACGATCTTCCAAATATTTATTCAGAGAGCCAAGTAAGAATAATCCACAAGCCTAGCGAAGATGATGAAATACCAGAATATCATGAAATTTATAAAGACGATACGGTATGGTTCTTGATTTTTAAAAATACACATAGTTCTCAAAACTCATAAGCTCAGGTTTATCTTATTTTATAGACCGATGAGGAAGAAGGGAACGAAGGTTCAGACGAAGATGGTGAATCGCATCAAGCAAAGCGTAGAAGAATGAATGAAGAGGACATTATAAGGAGACGGGAAAAGCGGAGATGGGAAGAAAACAAAGAAGCTATAATTTTCAATTACACCCAGTACAGTTATTATGGCAAATCTGTACGTGCGAATTCAATAAAATGCATAATAGAAAATTGAAAATTATGTCATCATGGTTTTTATTTTTTAGAGTGCTGTCATGATGTTTGACATGGCGTGGAAAATGTCAAAAGATTGTCTGGACATGGCTTGGTGGGCAATAATTGGCTCGACCGAACAAACAATACTCAATAAGGTCGAAACAAGAATGGGTGTTCTGGAAGCAGGTGCTTTACAGGGTCACGTGTCTCGATTGAATCACAGACAAGGAGTTGAGTCAAATTCAGAACAGCAAAGTGCTGTCAAGGTCACATACGATCGAGAGTATCCTTTAATTCGCCAAGTTTGAATAAAAAATTATACCACAAGATATTGCCACGATATGTTCTTTATTAAAATTATACAGTCTTCAATTGGCTCTCTACCGTCACTGGACTGTCGAAGCAAGTCTCAAGCATTCTATGCCGACCGCAGTGGCTTTGCGTCTTTGGTCTCTTCGAGGTGATCGACGATTGAAAGAACTGTTGGCCGAAATGGGCTTACCACTTGCCCAGTCTCGACAGCGCTTTACCGCGATGGATCTGAACCTCCGGAAAGAATTTCGTGAGATGGTAGAAAAGTTAGCAAGCAAGTATAACGTGGACAGCATTGTTGGAGCGAGTTTTACTCTTCAGTACGGCTATCGTTTCAAATACTGCGCTTCCGATATAGTTTACGCAATGCTTGCTCTTCTTGAGTCATCGGTAAGTCTCGTAAAAATTAAATTTCCTCATATTCTATTCGTATGGATATTGACGTTTTTTTTTCCCAAATAAATACAGTCACTGGATAAACCACCGCAGCATTGCTTTCTCGACGCTTTGGACTGCCTTTCGCGACTTAAAAAGGACGTTCTGGAATCTGGTATCGATCGGGCGAAACTCATGCTGAGCAATATATTTAAAACGGCACAAGGCATTCTCGAGATGAAACAAATCATTAACACAGGGTCGCTTCTTTATGTAATTGTCCCCGAGGGCACCCTGGATAGTAAATTATTTTCGCATCCACATTCTTTGATGATGCTCGCGCAGTTCGTACTAAGAGCTTACGTCGACTCTTCGAGAAATAGGCGTTCAGCCACGTGGGCTCTCGTTGCATCGGCTGCATATAATTCAGAGGATGGAACGTGTATAGTTGTCGGAGTACCACCAATTTGTGAAGATCCACCGAAAAGGTTAGTTTCAAAATAAAAAAGACTGAAATAGCTTGATGCTGATCGTTTATTTTCATTTCAGTTTATTTGGCCAAGCATTTATCAAAACCGCGGAAAGCGCTCGATGTCACATCGAAACGGATTATTTTGACACAACGTGTGAGTATTTTTATTAATTAATTAAGGTAGTTGAATGATATTTTTTTTAATTTGGGTTTTTTTTTCAGTAATAAGACTGAAACTCGAGGAAAGAGGAAAGTTCTTCGACTCGTTGGCAAATTTGCTGTCAAACGGTTGAAGTTGAAAGAAACAGAATCGTGACTTTTGTGAAAAAAATCGAAGCATCGATCTTCCCAGTTCTTCGGGTGAGCGAGTGATCGATAACCAACTCGAAAAAAAAGAAACTGCATTAATTTATAACATAGTTTTTATTTCATCGGACCAACGAACTGAGTAAAACAAGCAATCCCGGACAATTCGAACTTATTGTATGATCGTTGCGGACATGTACATACATACGCAAAAGATGTTAATTTCCTTTTTCACTTTTTCGAACCAGAGACGTGCTTAGCTTTAATTTTCTTCGTTCACACTTTGCATTCATAATTTTTCTTATCCCTTTTATTTACTGATACTTGTACAGTTTATGTAAATTAGACTTTGCGAATCGAAAAAAATGTGTGTAGGTTAACGAATGCTGCGAATTTTTTACAATCATTTTTGTATCACGTTGCTCAGCTTATGAATCAGCGAATAGGGTCAAGTTAATTCTTTTTATTTTAAAAAAAGCCACCGAAAATGATTACTTTATTTTAATTACCCCGTGACAAGTTTAACGACGATTGCTGAAAACTTCACGGGATGCTATCGACGAATAATGTTACAATCGAGTCAATTACTGTTCATCATTTGCAAAATTGTAAATAATCATCCACTTATTTTTAAGAATGATATTAGTAGTAAGTAACGTGAAAAAAAATTTTTAGGAAAATGAAAGCACAAAAAAAAACCGCGGCAAAATACAATTGAAACTATCGCGAAGAACAGACAATGATTTACCAAAATGAATTCCTAATATACAATTGAATTGATTAACGAAAGAATGGCTATTGAGAGTTTAAAGACCCCGCTACGCTAATTCTTTCATTCATTTGACAATCGTATCTCCGTCCTCGTACACTAAGACGTTCGATATCAATTCTCCATCTTTTTCGTTCTCTTAAGTAATCAATTACACGAGTCTTTGGATTAACTATCACTTTACGTAATGGAAAAACTTTTATTCTGGTTTTGTTTCGATTTTCCTTCTGAATTATTTTACACTGTCCGCGAGGCTTACCCCCCCCCCCCCAATCTGTTTACGACGTAGTTGCTGTTTCGGTCTTGGAGTTTCTGTGGACCGAAGAAATTTTATTCGTTGTCAGTTTGCCAGTGCGAAAACCGTCAACGAACTGCTGCACCGAGTCCACGGTTATCTCAGCTCCGTCTTCCATCACGGCGTAAACTCCTCGTGGTATATCGATCGCCGTCAAGAGCGGCACAGCGTCGTCGAGGCCCACAAACTCGCGAAGAATATCCGAGGTTTCGCACTGCGTTGAACAATAAAGGATTTTTACTCTTTTTCCTCTTACATTTTTTCACTGACTTTCTCACGGTTGATCTTTTTACTCACGTCGAGTGCAACGTAAAATTGCAAGGTTCCGTCAGGATCGTCGTAGTTTGGATCGTAGTCTGGTCTCTCCAGTCGATAAGATTCCGCTGCTGGCAACAGAACGCTCTCCCCGAAGTGCACTTCGCAGTCATCGCCCTCTAGGAAAGGAAAGCGGAGAGAGGAAATGTTTCTTTCAACGACTATTTCGAGAGTTTTCCATTTAGATCAGAGATCTTTTTCGACTTTTCTTCATTTTTCTCTTACTCACCGACGAAGAGGATTATTGCCGGCGCGTCGTGTAATGAGGTAGCATATTTCTCCGTTAGAATGTTCACCAGCCTCGTCGTCCAGGGATAATTCTGAAAGAGACGTGAAAAACGGGATTCTGATATATGCATTTTACTTTTTTTATGCTCCAAGATTATTGGAATTGTACTCTTAACTTACGAGGCCTTCCGGATCTTCGAGAAGTTCCGCTCGTCCCTCGAGGGTGATTATGTTGTCCCTGGGATCGAGGATAACGAGAGTCGGTATTGCTTGCACGTCGAGAGCTCGTGCAAGTTTTTGGCGTCTTTCCTCCTGGGCGAAGGGTATCCTGAGCCATGGCATCCTCTCTATGTGAGAATTGTACGATTCTTCGCTCCTGAAATCAAACAAAGTATAAAAAATTAAGTCTGAAGATAAATTGTTGAAAAAACATAAAACCATCCCAATTTACGGTTTGATCCTCATGAATTCTTGCAGACTATAAATTCAGAATGAAATGCTGCTGGGTAATCTAGAAATTATGTCGACGGGGACGGTACGTGTCTGGAAAGGCGATAAATGCTCGGTGTATATTTTCAGTTCGCAGAGAGAGAGAGAGAGAGAGCATTTATGTATTATTCGAAGTCACACGCCGAGGATAGAAAGATGAGCCGGGTTCTGAACGGCTGGAAATGTGAAAATTTTCGCGCCAGGAGAGCTTCCACCGATCCTTATTGCCTCGAGCCTCGATCCTCTTGAATGTTATACCTTGCCCTTCCCATTTCTTTTTCCTTCAACATTTCCTTCTCTTCGTCCTCCCGGGACCCAAAGTAACTTTCGTTGCAGCCTTCTCAGCCTGTAAGTACCTCGGATGAGAAGGCTTGATGCCCGTTAGAGATAGTGCATCGATTTTCCATAAAGCTTTATGAAAGCCCTGAGAGGGGACACAACTGGCTCGCAGACCGAACAAATCCCATTCCACCGTTACTTCCCCTTTTCATACCACAGGGTCAGAAAATTTAAAATCTATGAAACATCCTCACCTTCTGTTCGCCCGCGTAAGAATTTTATTTAGGTACACTTTTCTGTGAGCCGTTTTTTTATTCGATTTCGACACCAAATCCTCAATAGATTTTTCCAAAATCAGACATAGAGACGACCGTTGTTGGCGCTACAATAAATGCGAGTTTCTTTTACGAGAATCCCGAAATCGTGTAAAAAATCAAAGAGGTTCAGCGAAAGCAATTTTTCCTTTTCTTATCCCGATTCATTCCACTCTCACTTAAAAGAGAGAGAAAGCATGAGTGAGAGCAAGGGCGAGCTTGGTGTTTCTTCAATAAGAGGACTTTCGGCGGCTATAAAAAAAGCGATCCCCTCTGCTCTCGTGTAATCAGCAATTCCCCATCGAGGGCGCGTTTTCTCGACCCCATGTATTACCGAACCGGGATAGTAACGGACTATCTGGAACAGCGTGCCTCATAAGTCCTTCTTCCTTCTTCGTCCCTCCTTCCGCCCTGCCTGCTCACAAGCCATTATACCAATACAAGGCACTCGTCCTTTTCCCTTTCGAGGCAATAACGAAACTCGTGTACAAGGCCAGCCTCCATGGACACTCACACTCTTTCATTAACGAAAAAACAAACGAATTTTCAATTTTTCACTTTCCCTTTTTTCATATACTTTTTCAACTTTCTTTTCATTTCGACTTCATGTTAATTTAATTGCCATTTTTTTATTATGTAATACGAAATGGATGGATAAATAAAGATAAATTGTAACAATAACAATTCAAAAGGAGGTATAGCTCAGGATTAAAAAAAATTTGTTTACCTGTCAGAACTGACGAATATCACCTCGAAATTGTGCCCTCGCTCTCGGATACGTTGATACGTGTCGACCAGCTGGGGCGTGAAAGCTTTGCATGGAGGACACTGAAAAATCATACACTCAAATATTTAAATGGCTCGATTTGTCCGTACTCAATAAAATGTATACTCCAAAAATACAAATTTTTAATTCTTCAGAAAAATCTAGAAAACGTTTATCTAATAAAGAAAATGACGGAAAAATATCTGTCTGGTGTCATCATCGGAGACGAGAAAGTGCTAGGAATTTTACGAATTCCAATTTCCATTTACCATAAAAATTCGATCACACTTTTTTGGACTTTTCTACTGTGAGGATAAAAAAGAAAGATAAGAGAGAGAAATGATCCCTGGTCGACACTTTCGCTCTTACGAAGGGACGAGCCAGACGTCCTCTTCTCCTGATGGTACAGAGGACTGCTCTCATCCGGAAATCCGACCACGTACGTGGAATAATTTACGATCCAGCGAGTTTCTACAGGAGTGCCTCGAATTCTCCCAACCCCTTCGGGAACACGTGCGGACAACGCATTTTTCCTCATCCTTTTACCGAAGAGAGCAAGAAATGAACGAAAAAAAAAACCGAGAAAAATAAAATTGATATCGTATACATCCTGTTTCTCTGTTCTGCGCCTTGAGAATTATTTTTTCTTCTGCCATATTTGGTTATTAATTAATTATTACCATTGGTGACGAATTGGAAGTAATAACGAAGTTTGTGACTTCGTATGTGAGC
Source organism: Cremastinae sp. B BG-2022a (assembly GCA_030522605.1). Classification (NCBI taxonomy): domain Eukaryota; kingdom Metazoa; phylum Arthropoda; class Insecta; order Hymenoptera; family Ichneumonidae; species Cremastinae sp. B BG-2022a. Next base: position 6,555 of record JAPYYX010002385.1, on the reverse strand, counting down.
GAAGCAAAAAAAAACAAATTTTAAATTGCATGTAGATACAACCCTCCGGGAGCGTGAAATTTAATCAGTCGGTAAAAATTAATTGACAGTCCGTCGATTTTTTTTGCGAAGAAACGTCGATGATAAAAAGCTCTTTTCTCATGCATCATGTCTCACGTCTAGTGACAAAGTTATTTTTTACAATGAATTATAATTGGATTTGGAGAAAAAAATGTTGGACTTTTCTCAGCTTGAAAAAAACGTTTTTCATATCGCTAATAATCGTAATAATATTCTTAACAAAGATTTTATCCAATTTTTTGAACCTTTGTTAATTCCTTGATAAATATTTAAATTTTTTGTCAATATTATCCATATTCTCTTTTTTCATTCCATTTTGTCGAATATAATTAAATCGCTTTTAATTCTTGTGGAACGATTGAATCCATAATATTTTCGATGTGCCTCGTGTCGAGTTTATTGCTCGCCGGGAATTCTCTTCTTATCCCAAAGTTATCGTGGTTCTCTTTCCATTGACCGAACAAGGGGACATTTTTGGTCAAATGAGCGGCACAAAAGCTTTAAAAGTAAAGTTTCCCTTTCTTATTGTGCCCACAAGTAGCGAAAAAGTTGAAAATAATTGACATCAGCTTATAGCTATAATTAGGCATGTAATAAATATTCGAAAAATTCGTCCAGTGATGAATTGTCAACTTTTCCTATTTTTCGTGAAAAGAGAGAAAAAGAACAGAGGAAGAATCGAAATAATGACAAGTAAATACAATTTTGTTTCGAAAGAAAACAAAGAGCATATTCAAATTGTTGTTATTTTTCTTATGAAAAAAGAAGAAGAAAAAAAATAACGAATGCGCATCATACCCAGTGAGCACTGAAGTAAACACCCTTAACGTAGTTTCGTAATTCTTCGTGGAGCATCGGTTCGTTGCTGTCACGAGCACCACATGGTAACAACGGGCCGTCCTCAAGGGTGGCTTTTGGATGCGGCGGCCTCCAGGGAAAATTCGTCCCGGTTGGATCGTCCATAGCCCGCTCGACGCCCCCTCTCGTTACGACCGAGCCAGTTCCACCCTCGAGTAGGATCAGCGTAGGTACGCCGGCTTTTATTCTGTACCTCCTCGTAAGTCTCGTCTGCGAATGGAACACATTTTCTCTCAAATTGGTAATTTCCTCATTTTATCTACGAGATCACGCTCAAGAAAGAAATTCGATCAATTAAAATTGAACGAAAGGATTTTTTAACGAGGGTGAACTCGAATTTTTTTCCTTTAAACGGAATTTTTTTCAGAGAGTACATGAAAAATGTTCATATTTTTCTCAAAAAATTATTCACGAAACATGTCAATTACCACTTTTTATACAGACATTTAGCCTAAAACAATTTTCATCACATTTATTTCAAAATTTTTCAAGTCATGCTCATTTGTTGAAATGAGATTAATCTTGGAAAGATATTTTAAAGATGTACGCCCACTTCAATCTGGGCTTAGTCCCTGAGGGCATTTATCGAGTTTCATCAATGAAAATTCGGTCTTTGTCTACGGATATGCCAATTCCGTGTGACAGTCTATCCGAAGCAATTTTCATTACGATGGCAAATAGCCAACACAATCAGGCGTCCTCTTTACAATTCAGAACTTTTGCCTCAAGGCTCGACCCTCGATTTCTGTATCTGACACTTTCGAATTTTCATGTGTCGATCTAATCTAATACTTCTATACTCGAGACGGAACGTTAAGAATTTAAACAATTTTCATGACTTTCATTCGTAGACGATTTTTTAAGGCTTGTGTGATGAATCTCAGACTCTTTCTTCTCTAATTTTCCAGTTTAAGGCTTATTTTCTTTGTTTCTTCTTCTAGGTACTCATCTCCTGTGTTTTCTAATTGTAGGCGAGTCGATTTCCCGTCGCGTCTTTTTCAATTGTGCGAAAACAAAAGGATGATTCGGTGTCTCGAGTGGGCTCTCGAAAAAATAGGAATGATTTTTAATATCGTCCATGCGGAAACGAGAAACTGATGCGGGAAGGGTGAATTTTGGACCACAAAGGGGAAGGGCTATTGAGGTAACAACGATATTGTGCTTTCGCAGCTCTCGGGATAGTAACAGCTTTACGAGAGATAAATCGATTTATTATGTCATACGCGCCTCGATCGTTCCAACACACTGTTTTTTGCTCCCGATCCTCCGGGCGCTTTCAGACGCTTTGTTCACTCCGGGAACGCGATTGCCTCGAGCTTCGTCACAGTGATGAAAGCGAAGAAAAAATCCGACGGATTCTCAACGTCATATTTTTATCGCAAAAAACTTTTTTATCTGGATTTTCTTTTTTTATCTCGTCACCGTGACTGTTCCTTTTACGACATACAGTTATATGTATAATAGTGTTTTTATAATTATTGTGAACTTTTGAGAAGAAAGTTTTCAAGATTTGCCTATCGAAAATTTGACTTTTCTATAATGCGTACAATAGGAAATTATAATTATAATAATAATTAATAATATAACTTAGGGTGGGGGGTACTTGAGAAAATATTACGATTCCAAGGGTTTAAATGTGCTGACGAATCTTTTGTTTTTTCATCATAATTAAAGTAAAGAAAAAAAATTTCGTTTATAATTTGTTAACTTATTATTATTAGCTTTGACGTCTTCTTTCCAATATACAGTTCTCAGCGAAGAAAAAATTATTTGATATTACATTTTATCAAATTTCGAAATATTGAAAATTTTCACCAAATTTTCGGGGTAGCCAATTTTGGCTGCCCTTACCCCAATAATAATAAACAATAATAATTATTATTAGTATAAATTTTTTTTTCTCATCACTATGATGCAAAAGTTTCAAGAATCGCGAAACTTGGTCAAAAATGTATATTTGCTTTTTGAACCCGTATACATATGTATACGTATCGGAGCGATCGACATATCTCATATAAAATCCATCATACATATGTGAGTACTTTTGAGAAGAAAAATATATGTGAGTAGGTTTTTAAATTCTCGATTCTCCATGTAATTGTCTACGCGTTAGCCTCTTTGACGTCAGTAGATGATGAGAGTAGAGCAAAAAGTTCTGTGAGAGAGGGAGCGAGTAAAAAGCGGTGAAAAGAGAGTGCAAGTGCGTCGTGTCTGGTGGTTCCGCTGGCGCTGCGCTAACTTGTGTACATAAAATCTTTTATGTGGCACATGATAATGCGCTCGGAGGCATCACAGCTGAAGCGCGCGCCCTGCGCTTAGAAAGATTCAACCTCGAGTCTCGTTTGGTTTCGCGGGTTTTAAGCCTAGGCCGCGTTGAGCCGTTGCTGAGCTTTTCCAGGGAAAAATAAGAGATAGAGAGAGCGATGAAGCTTTTATCCTACCTCTCGCACTGAGGTTGGAACTTTAGTAATTTGCTTTGCTTTCACCGGGTAGAAGAGGTCTATACTATATGTATGTATTCGAGGCACTCGACCCTCCGGCAAGCTCCGGATCATCTTCGAGCTTACACCAGAAATACGCATCATCGCGATCGGAACTAATACACGAAGCTCATTCTTTTTCCACACACCTTCCTTTTTATTTATTCCTGGTATGTAGTTTTCATGTCACAATTGTATCCCGAGAATCTCAAGCTTTATTCCCAACTTATTGTACAGCTTTACGGAAATTCCTTGTTATTTGAACTTGGACACTCTCGAGAGTACTTTGGATAGAATAGAAAAGGCAAGAAAAAGGGAGGTACCTGATGCTGAAAAAGAGGCGAATCGGGGAGAAATTTCGACAGAATTAAAAATGCACGAGGAGCTTTAAGAAAAGCGAGCAGAGAAAGTGATGTGGCTGAAAAACGCTCCGAGGTTAGAAGTGCTCGAGGCAGCTTGTGCCCTCTCTTTTTATTCACCCTTTACGTTTAATAAAGTATGAGACGCCAACTCCGAGGGTAAACGTCGCGACTTGTCAGCCACGGAGACGCATGTATGATTCCTCAGACTCGTCTCCGCGAATCCTCCATTTTCTCATTGGGATCCCATAAGTCGATGTATCATTAGAAATTCTTGCGATCTTTGGAGAGTCATTATATATATCAAGTGGAAGGGAATTGGAATATTTTTCATTAATTTATTATGCAGTTCCTCCACGTCTCGATTCAGTCGGAGCGCTCTTTGAAAATCTCTTTTTACAATTTACTTAGCTTAAATTAATCATTCACACAGTGATATTAATGTTTAATCGTAAAGTTGATAAAAAAAATTTATGATCAAAATCGATCATCAGACTGTTTTATTTATGAAAAATTATGTATAAAAAAAGCTTCTGGTCCAAAGGTTCATTATATCATAACTAATTCACGCAAGATATTATATTTCAAATAGTTACATATCTATAAAGATAGAGAATAAAGATATTATAGGGGATTGATATTATCTCAGCTCAGTTTCTTTTTCACAAATACTCATCTTATTCCTCCTCTTTCCAATTTTGCTTATGCATATCTCTGTTTGTCTCACAACAGAGCGGAAGAAAGGGAATAAAGTTTGCAAGCACCTGAGCGCGTTCGCGTACGCGCGGCAGTGTCGAAACATTGGAAAGCCGTCGACGGCGATGCGTCGTGTTTTAACGGAGGGGAGGGATCATATGATGCGTCTACATACTATACATACATGTATACATATATTTATACGAGGGCACATACGCGACGCTTATGCGTTATACGTCGAATGAACCCCCCCTCGCAACGCACACCCTCCCTTCTCCATCGACATTTTCTTTCCGTCCCTCGCTCTATACCTTTCGGGGATTTTATCTCACTCCTTTCGTCGACCAACGGGGTCGATAACGTCGCTCCTTCCCCCTTTCTCCTGGTCTCCACGCTTCCTCGCTCGCCGACTATTTCCCCAGTGTCCTCTTCCATCTTGTAGCTGACTAAGAAACACCAACGGCAACCAAACATCCTCTCGCTATTCCTCCAAATATGGATGCGCGGAAAAATTCCCGGATAGAGACTCTCTGTCTGGATTCATACTGATGCTTTTTCCCTTATTTTAGTGATCCTTCGCTCTACATTTTCTTCGCCTTTTTATCTCCGCGGAACTCATCCTCTATTGTACAGCATGACGTTTAATTTTTCGACTTGCCGAGATCTTTCTCGGAGATTGGTAGAATAAAGTATGCATGTTTTTCTCCGGCTAACCCAACTTTCGCGTTTATCCTCCAAACTTTCCACTTCGAGTTCTCATTTGCGCGGAGAAACATCGGCGGTAGCTCTTCAGCGGTTTCGACTGAAAACCTCTCCGCGTGTTATCTTCTCTTATGCTTTACCTTATTTTTATTAAAATGCGAGGCCACTTTGACTCGGTTTTCATTTCTCTTTACATTTTTTCGTAAAAACGTGAGGGGTTTTCATGAGAGTCGTTAAACGAGCGTTTAAGCAGAAGTATCGAATAATTTAGGTCGCGTTCAACTTTCCTCATCTTTTTCTCTCTTTCTCTCTCCCCTGCTCGCCTCCGCCCCGCAACTTTTCTCCATTCGGGTATCTCGTGTGGTCTTTTTCGCGTTCTCTGGCGCTTTTCCTTCGTTTCGAGTCACCGCGGGAAATCTTTGCGGTGCTATAGAAACCTTTTGCCTCGAGTGGTTCGTTTTCCAGGTTTCTTGCCTCTTTTTTCTTCTTCACCGTTTTTCTCAAAAACATTTTTTTCCTCTCCATTTCTTCGCGTATATTTTCTAGCTTTCTCGTTTCTCTCCCTCTCTCTCTCTCTCTCTCTCTTTATCTCCCCGTCTCGCAAGTGAAATACGTGAAATTTTCTAGTCTGCGTGTATCAAGAATGAAAGTGTGCTGGAACGGGACGGAAAAAGGTCCGTTTAAAACGTCTCTATCTTCTAACCGAGATATATATTCTCTTTTACCGACATTACTATAGCTTCATCATCGTTCTCCCATCTCTAGATTTTTTGTGTCTGTACCCCTTTCTCTTCCTTTTCGAAACCGCTATGATTTATGCTACGAGAGAAAATGTGGGTCGACACATTCATGCCGAATGAAAATGAGCTTTGCCCGATTCGAGCTTCGTTCTCACTTTTCAAAGAATTACACTTTTCTGAATTTGGATATATACGAAATACGTACACGTGTACGAATTTTAAAAAAATCCCGCGAAAATAGCAATTACTATTTTTTCCTATAGGGGAGGGTGGGACACGACGGCCCCCGCGGGGCACGACGGCCCCCCTCAAAAATTTGGTCAAAAATTTTTTTTTTTTTTCGGTCAAATAATGTGTAATATGATGTGATTATACATCGTATTAGACATAATTTGACCGAAAAAAAAAAAATTTCTAGAAATTTTTTTTTCGGTTTCTTGGTCTAAAAAAGTGATGCCAGCCCTCGCTTCGCTCGGGCAGATAACTTTCGCTCTAGTCTAAAATCATTTTTTTTCACCCCTAGTCACACAATATACTACTTCTTGAAATTCTTGACGATACTCGAGATTCGTAAGAATCGCAGTCTTTCCTCTATAACGTTTTGCGCAAAGAATCCCCTGATATCGATGGTAATGGTTTAAGAGCAATGGAAACCAAAAG
>JAPYYX010002384.1:0-16339 GCA_030522605.1 Cremastinae sp. B BG-2022a | reverse complement strand
TTTTTTAATAATATATTATATATTCTTTAATTGCAAAGCATTTATTTGTTGATAGTAAAAATTTTCAAATGTCACTAACTTTTGGAACAGACTGTATGGCGGCAACATCCTTAATTTAAATTTAAATTTTATTTTTACAAGCATGTAAGTTTAATATTAAAAAAATGTCTAAATATTGTTCAACATTACACTGAAAAATATTAAAATTTCAAAAACTTAAATCTGCTTAAAATTTAATAAAATTAGAAAGTGTAAAAAAATGCAAATAAATTAAGTACTGTTGTTGTTATTATTGTAAACTCACTTGATGAGATTGAGTATAGTGTCGTTATGACGAGGAATGACGAACTCGTCGAGATCGAGAAGAGCGACGTACTCGTATTTGTACATGGAACGATATAGGCAATCATTGAGGGCTGCGAAGAGGCCCTCCGTGCGGATCTCCCGTTGGGAAATCATGTCGAGATGATGCCAGGGAAGGAGACTCACGAGGCCATGGTACTCGTAATATCTTAAAGCGCATCCAGCTTCAGAGCCGACCGTATCGTTATAAAGCGTTACGTGGCTAGCTCCCAGAAGTCTGTGCAACTCGATAAATTCGACGAGTTGAAGTACCTTCGGGGAATAAATATTAACATCGAACTGTCAGACATTTTTCCTTTTCATAAGGTCCACCATCTAAAACTCTCGAGTTCCATCGTAAATCCATTTACTTCGAAATATCGAATATTGCCACTTTGCATTTGATAAATTGCTTCGAGATGGAAATTTACTTTCTACTTTTTAACTTGCAATTTTTCATTTATTTATTTATTCATTTTTTATTTATCAAACTCCATCGTAAATCTACTTCAAAATACTGCAAAATATTTTCATACTTCTAATATTGTTTTTTGGATTTATTTTTATTTTCAAAATTAAAATTTTTATTTTTTTATTATTTTGTGATAATGATGTAATGATTAATGATTGATGTAGCATAATTAATTATTTATTAATTACCCTGTTATAATCATAGTGGAGAGGCTTGACACAAACCGCCAAGGGTTGTCTCTCCTTTGGTCTGTCCTCTGGACGATTTTGTACCAGGATTCGATTGGTCGGCGAGACTCTAAGTCTGGCGACGACGCTGACGGTGTCTGGAACTACATCCGAGCTCGGCGCGTCTTTCGGCAAGGGACAAATGACGAAACATGCGCTGTACTTCAAATTCCAATTTTCCCTAATAACCTACCGAAAAATAAAATATTAAAAATAAAAATATCAACAAAATACAACATTTTATGACAATAATTTTAATTTTTAATAATAATTTAAAAAAATCTTGAAATATAAAAAATATGAAAAAAAAATGTTTGTTTCGAACCTTAACTTTGGCAGCGACAGTCACCGATGCAGTCACGTTTCCAGGATTAATCTGACGATACCAGAGCCTGCACCAAACACGTTCCGGTCCTCGAGTCTTCGTGGCACCGATTATCCTCACCAGGCCATGATTTCCCGTTCCAGCGCTGCTGCCAATTCTGTCATCGTAGTAAGCCGAGTAGACGAAAAATTTAAACCTAAAAAATCAGAGCCATCATTTTTATTTTCATTTTTATCAACAAATAAAAAATATTTTTTTTCATTTTTTTCTCATTTTGTTTAAATTACTTTTTGATTATTTATTAAACAATTAAATAATTCAATATCGTTAATTTTTATTTATTCATTTGATTGCATTTTCTTTTTCTATTTTTTCTGGATCAACTTTATGATTGATTGTTGGCGAATATTTAGTCTAAAAAAGACGATAAAAATACTGCCACTCACTAATGTATTTTTTTTATCAAATGGGAGGTTTGAACTTTCCTAGACTTTATGCGAATTTTTTTTTTCGTGGATGATTAATATGTTTTGCGAATATTTATTAGATAAAAATGATGTATAACCTCGTGTTCATGACAGGTAGCCATTCGGCATGGGTGATCCTGAGATTACGATCGAGTGGAGGCAAACGAGCTTCGAGACTGGGTGGAAGGCTTGGCAAACCCCTCGGGTCGGACGGTATGACGGCCTTAGCGCTTTCATCGCCACGTATTAACAGACCAACCTGAACGTCGAAACCGCCCTTCAGCCCTGCGTAATCTTCGCCCTGAAAGACGACAAATCAAACACTCAATCAAGCTCATTTCGTGTAATCCCTCCAAGAGTCGACAATCATTTTATTTCGTGTTTTCATTTTTTATCAAATTTTAATTATAAACATTCTGCAAAATTTTCATTAATAGATTTAATTAATATTATTCATGAAACATGGTAAATCGAGTGTTTCATTTTTTTCATCTCTCCAAGAGTCGACAGTAATTTTATTTTATGTTTTGGTTTTTTAATAAATTTAAATTATTAAAACATTCTACAAAATTTTCTTTAACGTTGTATTTAATAAATATAATTAAATTAATAAATATATTTTTCTGTATAAAATTTCAATTACATAAAGTTTTTGCAATATTTTTTTGTTTTTTTAAGAATATCACGATCATAATAAATTTTTTTAATTAAATTTGTGGAAAGTTTTCGAAAATAACTTTTTCAATATAAAAAGATTTTTACATGACTATGACAATTTGGAAATGTCCCTCATTTTTCGTAAACAAAGTATAAAGTTTCCTGGGCAATTATTAATTTTTCGTGGATACAAGTTTGCAGAGAAAAAAAAATTTGTAGTGTTTTCCTCGTCATTATTATTTACTCCTTCTAATTAAAGTCAACAAGAGGAAGAGGAGGGGAAAAAAATAAATGCGAAAAAAGTGAAGTCTATGAAAATTGCTCGAGGACTCGAAATGCGCGAACGACTCTCGACTAATGAGTAATTACAAGTAGAAGAAGGGAATAAGTAGAAAAAGCTTGAAAAGACGTGTCTCTGAAAAATGTCTGAATATTTTATTACGAGTTTTTGATATTTTCGTGTCTGTCGTAAACTCTCAAAAAAATGAATAAAAATTTTAATAAGCTGAGAAGAGACAAGATTCTCATTCATAGATGTTACAGAATTCTCTGTTGAATTCACGTGGAATTTGAATTTAGATATTTTTAATTCATTTTAATTTTCAAAAATTTCATTGTCTATTTTTTCTCTGAAAATTAATTTTAGGATACGAGTCGAATTATTTTCTTATGAGTTCTTCGGATCATAATTCAATTTATTAACGAGAAATTTCATCGGTTCATTCAAAATTCATTTTAAATGTAATTACATTCTTAATTGGTTTTTCCAATTAAAACTCGATTTAGATAGAACGATTAACGGAAAATTAATTTCGTATTTCCAATTTCGAAAATTAATACAGGAAATTCGAGCTCGAAAATTTGATGGGAAGTCACAAAAGTTCGTCGGATATTGAATATTATGGACGGACGTTTTCGTCCTTTAATCAATTAAGTGTCGATATAAAAAAAATGAAGTGAAATAATAATTTTATAAATATTATAAAATCATTTTATAAATTTCTTTTTCTAGTTAAAATTTTATAAAGTACTTTTTATTCAAAATAAATCACAAAATCAAAACCATTGTCTTTTGTAATATCTGAATTAATTCGAATCATAAATTTTAAAATAAAATGTGTATAGGTGACTACGACACAATTTTGTACGTCACTGTCGTGACAATAAATGTCAGAGTTTTTTACGCTTTTTTCACCTCAGACTCAGCGAATTTACAGCGGAAATAAAATAAATTCAACGCAGTTCATCGTTCGCTTTTTAATCGCGTGGCATCTCTATATTGTATACACCAATCAGGAAGAGATTAATTCGTGGCAGATAAAATCTTCAATAACTCTCGAGATAAAAAAATTTCATTTCTTTTTATTTCTCGAGTTAATAAAATTGAATTTATGGGAGCTCGATGTTCACGATTTAAAAAAAATTAATAAAAATCTGTGAAATAATTATCAATAATATAAAAAAATCGATAATCAAAAAATTCAAAAAATAAATATTTAAAATATTTAAAATTAATTTCAAAGATTTTCAATCGCTTACACCAACTTCCTCGTAATCTGGACGATCCGGCGGCGCCAATAAACGATGATTCCGATGTCCACCGAGGGATCCAGTGCCTCCGGAATTCGAGCGTCTCTCGTCGATGAGGAATATCTCCGTTAGCACGATAACGCCGAACACGGCGAAGAACATTACGACGAACATGAAAGACATGTTCGCCCGGTCCTTGAGGACGCCGGCATTCCCACGGCTCGACCCGGAGCCGGATCTTCTTCCACCCATAATCGAATTCTGAAAATAAAAAAAAAATACAACAATAAGTGAGAAGCGAAAAAACAAAAAATTAACACCAAAAATTGCAAAATCACAAAACAAAAAAATATTAATATTTTTACAATTATTTATTTTTTAAGTGAAATGATTATTAAAATTATTTTAACAATATTTAAGTATTTAAAAAGTGTCGAAAACTTTTTTTTTCGATAATTGATAATAAATTTTCAATTTAAATTTGTAATTTAAATTTTTTCCGTTCTCGAAATCGTTTAAATAAAAATAAATATCGCCAAGCTCTTGACACATTTTTCATTTCAATCATGAAAAAATCTAAATTTTTGAGCACGCTGCATAGTTCGGAAACAAAATCGATCGAGTTTATTTATTATTGAAGTATAGCAAATATAAAGCAAAGACTCTCCACCATCGTGAATCGATATATCGACTCGACTGTTTCGATGGTATAGAATCGTGAAAAAAATAAAAAATAAAAAAGTAACGAATCGTTGTTTCGCCGCAACGTTTCGTCGTTTGTTTGATTTACATCGTTCGTGTTTGATCAAGAGCGTAGGAAACAGCTTAAAAAAAAGTTTGGTTACCACGTGCGTGCACCGATAAACTTTTTTTATTCGAACAATACGAAAATCACCAATTTTTTCATTTTTATCATTTCAAGCAATTATTTTATAAAAAAGTAATGATTTTTTTATCTTAATTTTAACAAGAAAATCTTCATAAAATAATCGAAATATCCCCAGAAAATTGGAAATTAAATTAACTTAATGATTTGGAATTTAATTTTAGAAAATATTTGTTTTGTGCTCCTCTTATTACGTAAAAATTTGACATTTTGTTCGCTCGAATATTTTTATTTGTATTTTGGTTATACTTATGAAAAATTTGTTATCACCGAGGACGTCCAGTTTTATCGCGTTTTCGTATTCCCACCGGAACGAAATGAGCTGGAAAATTCCGTCGACGTTCAGATATATACATTCGGCGATAAAAACTTATTAGAAATTATTTTCCGATACTGGCGACGAAGTAGGCGTAAAGAGCGATTGACACTAATAATCTTATCTACGAAATTTAAAAGTTTTTTTCATTGTTTTTAAACATTGAAATTCGATAACAAATTTGACCAAATTTCGAGAAAAATTCAAATTTTTTCAGATTTTTGTCAAATACAAAAACAATTTCATAATTATTTTACTTATAACTACTAAAAATTGTTAGACTTTACGCTAAAAAAATTGACAATCCGAAAAATGTTAACGAAGTCGATTCACGTATTTAATTAAATCAATTCAATCCTCGCGATATCGCGTACCTCGAAAAAATTTCCCTGTCAATTTTTAAGCTCTAAAAAAAGCGCAAACCGTTCCCAAAAAAAAAAAATTCACCTCTGAATTCTGAAGAGTAAAATTTCACCTGTCAGATTTTAATCCCTCCGAAAAAATGTTCGAGCCTCAGAGAAAAATTCTCGTGAAAATTTGAAAAAATGTGCATCTCGCTCGTCAGAGTGCGAAAATCCGAGGACGAGACAGTTTTTACTAAAATAAGAATCAACGTCGTTCCTCTGATGCATCGGAGTCCTATTTCGCGAAAGGAGATGCGTCGTATAGCGACGAGAGAGGAGAAAAAAAAAATTCAAATAATTTTCTTCCCTTTCGTATAATAAAAAGGTTGGCTCGCATTTTCCCTTCTATCTTTGCAGGACGAGCGGTAGAATGGGAAATACGAGTTGAAAAAAATGGTTTTAGCGTGAGGTCCCAACAACTGAAATAAGGACGTGGATATGCTTTCGCATTTCCCTCGAGGGAACGCAATTTCCGCTCGTCTTTTTCAATCTCATCTGGTTCCCTTTTCCCTTTTCCAGCTGAATTTTCTTTCCCTCCTGAACTTTTTTCCACGCTTCGAGCCTTCCTTCTCAACGCCAGGAGAGAAAGGCTACGCATTTTTTTTATCATCATCATGCTTACTTTACTCCGACGCCAAGAATTCTTTTAGGAATGAACAACGAGAGAGACGTCGCGTGAATTTTTCACTGTGAAACAAAATAACGAGAGAAAATAAAATTGGGAAGATGGGAAATAAACGAATTACGGAGGAACGTGATTTTTTAGTAAAAATTAACAAAAAATATTTTAAATAATGTGAGAATAAAAAATATTTATAAAATCGATTTGTTAAAATTATTTTGAGGTATAAAAAAGTTACAAAAAATATAAAAAACAACATTTTTGGTAGATTTTGAAGCGATGAACCTAAAATAATATGAATTCAATTTTAAATGTGGGGTGGAAACGTGTTTGGCTAAAAAAATATTTACGAAAGTAAAAAAATAAAGGAGATAATCGAAAAAAAATAAAGAGGGAGTTAAAACATTCGAGTAAGTAGAAAATATCCTCCCAACGTAAGGACATTCCTGTAATTACGGAAAAGCAAAAAATGCAACGCGAAGCGTGTAATTTGCTCAGGCTGCTCCGTTTTTTCTCTCAGACGGACGTGATCATTTTCCAGACGGCGAATTCGGCACCTTTTTCCCATTTTTTCCTAACGACGACTCGAGATGCTGAGAGAAATTCTCCCAATCATTATTTCTTGGGAACAATATATTTTTTGTAAAAATAGAGACTTTGACATTTATTTAATTGTTGGAATTTACTTTAGAAAATATTCATCCAAAAATTAACAATTTTTTTTATAAATAAAAAATCTTTAATATTTATAAAATTATTTTTCATTATTATGAAATATTGTAATTTATTAATAACCGTTTTTTGATGATTAATATCATGGAAAAACTGACACAATAATTGATTTAGAAAAATGAATAATTGATAAAAATTCTTGGCTCGCGTCTCTGGAAAAATTAATCGCGACCCTTTTCTCTATCTCATCTCACTTCTTAAGCTTTCTGGAATAGTTCCAATGAAAAGAGACGAAGAAAAGAAAAAATGGAATCGAATGTACGATATCAGCGAGAAGATTGGGTTGACTCGACGAAATTTAACAATCTTCGTCGAGAAACGAAATCTTCTTATATACATCACGTTGAAAATTACTATAAATATAGTGAACCGACAGACGAAGCTACAGATTTTTTCACTTTTCCAACTCAAAAGCACAATTTGATCAAATAGAAAAACATTTATCAAATTTTCGATTATATGAAAAATTTTGACATTTTTAATTCAAAATATTAAATAATATTTTATAAATATGTTTCAAAATTACAACAAATTTTTTTATTCAGCAATTTTCCAAAATTTTCAAATATGTCTTTTTTTTTTAATTTTTAATATTTATTTTTCAAGGATACCATTTTTTAAATATCGTAAAAATTGTACTCAATATCATGCTTAAAAATAAATAGAGCATGTCATAAATACAAATAGTTACTCGTGGTCGAATTTGTGCTAGAATTACGTTCGCGCTCAATTAGTTGTTAGTCGCTTTTGTTTTGACATTTCTAATTCAAAATATGAAATAATATTTTATAAATATGTTTCAAAATTACAACAAATTTTTTTATTCAGCAATTTTCCAAAATTTTCAAATATGTCATGTTTTTTTTTAATTTTTAATATTTTTTTCTTTTCAAGGATACCATTTTTTAAATATCGTAAAAATTTTACTTAATATCATGCTTAAAAATAAATAGAGCATGTCATAAATACAAATAGTTACTCGTGGTCGAATTTGTGCTAGAATTACGTTCGTGCTCAATTAGTTGTTAGTCGCTTTTGTTTCTACAATCCATGTTTACGCTCGGCTGGTATAAATGTATTTATATTTGTCATATATACATCGGTTGAGTGCAAGAGCTAATTTAATCTCTCACGGTTCAGAATCCCACGGTAAATTCCGTCACGACTGGAAACCCAACGACCCAGAAACTCAATTACCATTTTCGAATCCAAGCCCATCATGGCTTATCACATTCCTGCTGTCCTAATTTCCAATTTTCTTACTTTTTTTCGTCAGCGCCAGGAAATGAGCTTCCATGCCATTTCAATTTGGTCATGGTAAACGAGATATCATGCCAAAAAACATTTAATTATCATTTATCATCATTTTAACAAAATTAACTGAAATGATCATTATTTTTCATTATTTTTCATTATTTTTCATTATTTTTCATTATTTTTCATTATTTTTCATTATTTTTCATTATTTTTCATTATTTTCAAAAGCTGTTTTATGTCAAAAATAAATCAAATTTATTGTAAAATTATTTGCATCCAAGTATCGAAATATTTATCAATAATATTTTTTGTTTCTAAGATCGTGATTTAGTGAATAACTTTGACAGATTATTGACGAATTATTCATTATTCGCATTCACTGAATTCCTGATAAATTTTTTTTAAATTTTAATTCACTGTTTAAAAATCTCGTTCGGAAATCTGGAATGTTTTTTGCTTTTATTTCTTCGATAACTGACATACAATTTCCCAAAAAATGAAAAGACGGATTCCGGTACAGAGCCAAAATATACGGGGCTCAATTTCCCATCTCCACGTAGTGAAAGATTATTTGTTTTTCCGATCAGGTTCTTCGGAGCAGCGTTATTATTTCCTTCCGCCTGTTGCACTGGAAAATCGATTACGCTCTTCCGTTCTCACCCTACTAGAATTGAAAGAAAACGATGGCACGTACATTTTTCACGATGGAAAATAGCGAACGAATTTTCAACTGACAGTCGAGGGCGCATTTTTATCGATACCGGCATACACGATTTATCTCAATTCTATCTAATGAGCTTTTCTTACCATAGCAATGCGACTGCACGTTAAAGATATCAGAAAAAAATATTTCATTGAGATTTATGCAAATTCACGATTCATCCATATTTTCAGAAAAGTCATTGACATGTTTTTTTTTGTTTTCTTTTATACCAAATGAAAAAAAAATTTATTTCAATATTCCAAAATTAATGCAAAATAATTTTATCTTAAAATAATTTCATGAAGCTGTAAATTAAAAAAAAAATAAAGCTTGCGAAAATTCTTTTGACTTTTCTTGAATGAATTTTCTTTGATGTATAAACAAAAAGGTTCATATTTTCTATATTAATTATTAATTATATCAGACAGTTAGTAATTTTAGTTAAATTTACTAAAAGCTCGAATTCTTTGACTTTTCAATAAAATTAAGGAAAATTCGAATTTTTTAATATTCAATACCGAGAACAATCACCTCAATTGGAATATAATTGTGGATGTGTTTTGCTGCGCCTGAAAGCTCTCCTCGTATGTTTTGACCAGGCTGAAGTGACTCGACGAGGGCGCAGCTCTTGAGATTCCAGCTTCCCTCTGTTTCGTTTCTTTGTCGTTTAACATGGGGAGAGAAAAGTCTCGTGCCCTCGACGCACGCCCAAAGGGCTTATCCTCTACCCGTCTACTCAAAGAATTAAAAACCATCCAAGTGACCTTATTCGCCAAAAATTACGAAAAATATTTTCCTACTGTATGAAAATATATGGAAAGTTTTCGCTATTGTACTCAAAAAACAAATTCTATCCACCAAATACCAAAAAAATTTGTAATTCTCAATATTTCTAAAATAAAATGTTTAATTATTTTAGAATTGAATTTTATTTAACAAATTCCATTTTGGAAATACAAAAAACTTTCAAACTTAAAATATGTAATAGAACGATGCTTTAAAAAATATTAGTATTCATTATTGTTGTTAATTTTTCATTTAAATATTCATATTTATATGAATAGAGATATTTTCTGTGATTTTGCTCATTGTCAATTTCTTTCTGCTTGAAAATCTTTTTCTCGTTAAAAATACGACAAAACTGCATTGAGAAATTTTTTAAAAATAAATATTGCAGGGATAAGCAATTTTTGATATTCTTTTTTGTGGCGTGGTCGGGAATTCGCGTCCTGATATTCAAATTTTCGTAATGGCTCGAAAGAGAGAAAAGAACGAGATAAAAAAAAGAAAATATATGGCACCGCTCGATTTTCTCACTATCAACAAAATGTCGCGTGTGAAAAAAACGTGACGTTGAGTTTCGTTTCAATTCAGCAACTGTGGATACGCTCTTATCACACGGTGCAACCGTTATGCAGATGGACGTTACGTATTCGTCACAGTGAGGACGATAAACCCTTTGACACGACGTTTCACGAACTGCACGTTATTTCCATGGCTCAAAAAGAGAAGAAAAAAAAAAGAAATCGAAAAGAGAGCCAGAGCGCAAAAAGAAAAATTCAAAAAGATAACATTCTTTTCCTCGTGACAGGATAAAAGAGAAATAAAAAAAAAGTAAAAAATTATATATAAAAAATATAAACACTTTTTGTCAAAAAGTTTCACATTTTCATTACTACTGTTATTATTTTCATTTTTAATTTTTGCTTTGCGGAAGTTACTTTTTCACTTTGCTTCACTTTTACTGGACTCTTGAAATGTTTGCTCAGTAAAATGAGTTCGCATTCCGGGTTTATCATAGCTCATAAATAGTTGAGCTTGAAAGAGATTTTTGTTCTCATTGTAAATGTTCAAAAAATATGTTTTACGTAATTGTATATAAAATAATAAAGATAATTTTTTAAATTCTCATACAGTTCGAAATGATAATTATTTTTAATATTAAATGCAATTACCATAATAATTATTAGATATAGTTTCCATCTATTTTGATGTTCCTGATAAAAACTTTGAGATAATCTTCAATTTATTGAAATTTTATGAAAATAAAATAGACATTCCGAAAGTTCTAATTTTATCTTTTCTCTTAACTGGAGAATGAATTGAACAAACTTATCGATAATCTGAACTTTTAGCAGGGACTGTGAATGGGATATGCACAGGGTTAAATTGTACAGGGTTAAAGCTTGGCAATTTTCACAAGGGTCTCGCCACGGGGATGGCTCTCGTTTTCTTCAGGGCGCGGGAAAAAGAGACAGTAAACTCGAAAACTCTTCATTAACCAGGGCATTTCGCTCTTTATACATTTTACACCCTCGGCAAATAAAAAGCTCAGGAGGAATGGGACTTATGTTTCGTGACCCGGGGAGCAAACTCTCGAGCTCAAAGTCGAGAATTATTTTTCCCGTCTCCGTTATTAAATCCGAAGAGCAGCAATTTTAGACAAATAATTATTTTATCGAAAATTTTGATTATTCATAACGCGTCGAACTAAAAATTAACATTGCATTAAAATTGAAAATTATGATACGCGCTCGTGAATTTTTTTCGAATGAAAATTAGTGTATTTTTGTTTATTATTTTTTATGAATATTTCAACAAATGTTTACATATTTTTTAATTGCTATTTTTTTATAGTGACAAAAATATTGTTTAAAAAAAACTATTTAGTAAATTTTTTTTAGATATTTTGCGTGTTTTGCTTGGATAAATTCTCTCAATAATTGTCTCTTTGATCGGTGAATTAATTCAAATTGCGCATCAACAGGTTAATAAAAAGAATTTCATATTTTCATGGAATTTTTAAAATAATTTATGTCTGAAGCGGAATTTTACGTTCTCGCTTTGACCGTCGAATTATTAAATTTTCCATGCACGCTCATCGGTTCCGTGACATTTAATTCGCGACATATCGCAGCGAGAATCTCTCGGGAATTTTATACTCATGCAGATTCGTAACTCAATATCGAGAACGAAAAAGAGACAAAGTGACGGAATACTTCGAGGCCATTTTCCCCATCTGTGTTTGGATAACTTGAAAATCGATGCTCTTATCTCTTCGAACTTCATATCGTTCAGATTCAATGAAAAAAAAAATTATTTTCGGACTTTTCATGAAAATTTAAAC
This sequence comes from Cremastinae sp. B BG-2022a, assembly GCA_030522605.1. NCBI lineage: Eukaryota > Metazoa > Arthropoda > Insecta > Hymenoptera > Ichneumonidae > Cremastinae sp. B BG-2022a. Next base: position 4,272 of record JAPYYX010002384.1, on the reverse strand, counting down.
AAAATGAAAAAAAAAAAATTTTTAAATAAAAAATTTCACTAAATTTACCCTTGTGTAAAATTAAAAAAGCTTAAAAACTCGAAAATTGGAAAAATTATTTCAAAAAACCACATGATAGGAAAATTTAAGGCAAAATTACCAATAACCAATTTCAAAATCAATAAAATTTTGATTTTTTTACTCGAAAATCTATAATGAAACTGACAAAATAAAAAAAGATTTTTCAATCGGAAGAAACTGCAAAAAAAATATGTTTTTCTCCACTCAAACGTGGATTACGTTCTGTCCGATCTGCTGTAACGATTTATCGAAAAAGCAGAATTGCTGGGGAATGGCTCTTCAGCCGCCAACAAATGCGACTGAAAAAAAAGGGAAAAAACGTCCACGCGTGTCTCAATGCATCGTCCGCCCATCCTCCGATTAATTAGGGCGACCCGAACGATTTATTGTCTGTGAAAACAATGACGCTCGAAACGTAACTCTGCCTGGAAATTTTTTTTTATCTCGTTTTTTGCGATTTTTCATGCGATAACATCCACGTGCATTTGTCATAAAATGTTTGTCTCTTCCCATCTCCGTGAAAAAGGAAAAACGTTTGTTTGGAAATATTTCGCTCATTCGTTCGGAGCTCTCGATTTTTCTGTCCGTGACAATTTCACCGTTTTTCCGAATTCATTTTAAGTGCGACGATTCTTTTGTTTTTAAAGTCACGATTTTATATTTTGGGATTTTTGCGTATTTTTTTTTCTTTTTTTTTTCAAAACTGATATTTTTTGTGTATTTTTTTAAATCGATTTAAAAAAATATTTTATTCAATTTGTTTATTGCTCATTTTTCCTCTGGAATGATATTCTCTCCATCTACTTTCATCCACTTGCAATACTTTGAAACACGAGAATTTGCTTTCAATATTTTTCAATATGTGAGTTACAAGCCCGTGAACTTTTTCATCGACCAGTTTTTCCCATTTTAACGAGAATTTCTTTTTTATCTCCGCAATTACATTTGCGAGCGAGTCAATATGTTCACGTCGTTTGAAGTCCTGAAAAAGCTTGATGAATTTTTTGCTAAAGCTTTTTACTGCGAGAAAAAAGTAACTTGTAGACTTTTTATGAAAAAAATAAAATAAAAAATAAAAACTGAAAACGATTCATGTAAAAAAAGCAAAAAGAGTTTATAAAATTTTACAAATTTGCTACAAGTGTTTTTGCTAAATAAAATTATTGAATTATTGTGTCATATGACTTTATAAATATTCTGAGAATATTCCCACGAAAAGAAAATTTCAATAAAAGACGAAATTAGATCATTAGAGGGAGAAAACAAATAATTTAACATGCATGAGGTTATCGCGACACACAATCCCATCGACAGTTTCATGAACCGTTTGTCGAATTAGCGCCTGAATTTCGTGAAAACTGGAACAAAGCCGATCGCGCTTTAATCCGGCAATTATGCCTGGGGCTCGCTAAACGTTCGCGATTTCGGTGCGAAATGAATTCATCTGAACGAAGTGCGTTTGAGCAAACAACAGTCGGGACAGAAAACGAGAGAGAGAGAAAAAAATATTCAGCGTAAGAAGGATAAAGAGGACAAAAGTGAGAAAGCTTTTAAACGGATTATTCTTGACGAAGCTTAGGCCATTGAGCCAGTTATAAACCATTTATGTAAGCTGACTTCGAGAAGTCGAAAACGTCACTGGCCTGATTCGAGCAAAAAGTTCGCAAAGTTTCACAAGGGAGGATTTGATTATTCACTGTTACGTAATACAGATTTAGATATGAATACGAATATATTTTGATTGTAAAGATTGTTGATTTCAGTGTAAATACTTTTAAGTGTGAGTATAACTGACTACGAGTGTCACTTAACATGTTGAGTACATGTGTATGAATTGAATTGAATTTGATGATGACAGAGTTTGAGTGTTCGCGTGTCAAACGTACTTTTTTGCTTGGAAATGAGTACTCTGAGTGTTCTAGTGAATGTGATGAGAATAAGTTTCAATATGATTTACACGGCTGTATTCTATAAATGTGAGTACTTTGAGTCTGAGCGTTTTTGGAATGAGTATATTGAGGATGAGTACATGAGTACATGAGTATTAGTGGAAGAACCTTAACTTTTTTGAACATTTTGTTAGAAGATTTTGAGTGCCTTTTGAGTTTCAGTATTTTAAGTATGAGTACTTCCAATTTGAGTACATCGAGTGCCTCTTCAGTTTCGGTATTTCAAACATGAGTGCTTTCAATTTGAGTATTTCGAGTATCTTTTGAGTTTCAATATTTTAAATAAGAGTGTTACAAATTTGAGTACTTTGATTGCGAGTACTGTCAGTGTCAGTTGACTCAATTGCGAATGCTTTGAGTACAAACACTTTGGATGTCACTGTCTTGAGTGTTTCAATTACCAGTACTCAAAATTACGATGAAGGTGAGTATTTGGCCATGATAATTTTGAGTACTTTGGGTGTTTCAAATACGAGTACTACAAGCATGAATACTTTAAATTTGAGTACTCCAAGCATGAATGCTTCAAATTTGAGTACTACAAGCATGAATACTTCAAATTTGAGTACTTAGAGTGGCCGTGATTGAGAGTACATTGAGTACAGCTACTTCGGACGTCAATATCTCGAGTGTGAGTCTTTTAAGTACCATGGCTTTCAGTACAAGTATGTGAGCGTGAGATTGAATGTTTCGAGTATATTTCGAAGATAAGTACTTTAAGTACATGATCGCTGCAAGCATGAATACTTTAAGTGTAAGTTTTTGAGTGTGAGTGCACTATACATGAGTGCTTTAAGTGTGATTGTTCGCCTCCAGTGTACAGAGGGATGAATGCACCGATCAATATATCAGCCGACTTGAGCGGTTGCAGAAAGGTCACCGAAGAGAAATGACTTCTCGAGACGAAAGGATAAAAAATGTTCAAGTGATATTAAAACATGGGGAACGAATGTCAAACGAGACAGGCCCCTTCGGACACTCCATTAATTTTGCTTCTTCCCCAACTTATCATAGTTGTTGATGCTCGCTGCGTTGAGAAAACAAACATGCTTTATAGCAGAAAAGCAATCATACTTTAATCACATTCTCGCTATCTATTCTTCCCATCATTGATTTATCATTATGATGAATTTTCATCACAGTATACCATAAACATAATTTATATCGAGGGTTGCAAATCGATTTCGTACTTTTCTACAAAAATTCTCATTCTGAGAGTAAAAAAATACAAAATTCATCTTTTTTTTAACACTCCGTGTTATTTATCTTGTTCCGTTGCTTTATTTGGATCGTGCCAAAAAAAATTCGAACTGTACATAGCACAATGATCGTTAATTTTCCAGAGTGGGCGCCGGAGAGATCGACGAATAAATCTTCCTCCCTTCTGATTCCAGAGGTACGAATGAGAATTTAATTTGACGAGAAGGTATTTAATTAAAAAGGACGGAAAATTTATTGAATACAAGGAAGTATCCATCCTCGTTTCGTCCGAACAAATAGCATGTATTTTGTTTCCTCTTTATTTCGTTATTTATCAAGCTCCCTAAAAAATATGTAGTGAACTTTAATCTGTGAATGTGAATTAATGAATGGGCTCGGATATCTGTGTCGAAACGCGAATCCTACAGCTGAATTGGCTTTTGATTAATAAATGTATGTATGTACGCTGACAATGCGAACGAGATTCATTGGTGTAGCGGAGACGAGCGTGGAAGAGATTCGATCGACACGCGATAAACTATAACGTGTCATCGCTGCAGAGGGACCTCGCTAGCCAATGGCAAATGCGAATCCAAAAACTCGGACACATATTTTTATGACCCAACTATACGAACGATATCGATCAAAATTTTCTTTATCTTGATTTCGTTTTCGAAACTAGATGATATTGATGATTCATTTTGGGTCCTCAGATAACTGAGTTTATTGTGATTGATGTGATTTTTATTTGTTTTGATTAACGTTTTGGAGATTGGTCGATGATTCGCATTTATTTTATTATTGAGCAAATTGAGACATAAAAGTGCAAAAGTAATGAATCGAATTTTTTCATATTTATTTAATTTTTAAATTTAGATCAGAGTCATTTTGAGTCTTTGAATAACTGAATTTATTGTGATTGATCTGATTTTTATTTGTTTTGACTAACGCTTTGGAAATTGGCTGATGATTCGCATTTATTTTACTATTGAGCAAATTGCGACCTAAAAGTGCAAAAGTAATGAATCGAATTTTTTCATATTTATTTAATTTTTAAATTTAG
>JAPYYX010002383.1:0-19104 GCA_030522605.1 Cremastinae sp. B BG-2022a | reverse complement strand
TTTTGTTTATTATATAACAAATAAACTTTACGTAGGATCGATTTGAATTTTGAGTATGTTTTTCTTTAATTGATTTGCAATAACTTTTCCTAATGGACTCAATTGCTCAGTCCACTTGGAATATGAGAAAAAACGAGATCAAAATTTCGATACCTCCCCTCGCGCTAGGAATAACTTAAGACAGAACAAAAAGTAAGTAGGAAAAAATTAGCAGGTTCAGGCGCATCTGATTGCGATTTGCAATGGCGTATTTTCGCTACGAGTGCTCGAAACGTGTCACTCGTTTCGTTCAGTAAGAATAGCTCGACGAGCATTGGCTAACCGTTCGATTAGCGTAATTACCCCTGGTATTTCATGAAGGATTTTGCATCTATACCAATTTTCTAATCCAACTACTTCTTGCCCACGACTTACTTCGCATTCTTCTGAAGTTCGTGATACCGTGTTCATTCGTGCTTGATGCGTGCAGATCGAGCAACCGCATGTCGTTTGAATGGAAACATAAAAAAAGCGTGTGATATAAATTATCCAATGTCATCCAGATGACATATTGTAAAATGGTTTTGGTAATTTGCAAACCTCCGTTGGTTTGGATTCAACGAATACTCAAAATTTCATCAGAATCGGAGAAGTACAAGAATGCATACGGGACGTACAAAAAGAAACATTTTTTTTATGTACGTAGACATAAGGAAAAGATTAATTGGTTCGTATGTATCGCGTTTAGCAGTGGCGTATTTTCGTTATGACGAACGCTCAATCGTGTCGCACGTTTTGTTAAGGATGTACTGAAGATAATTCGAAACGGTAGCAAAAATCTGAAAATCTGATCAGTCACTGATAATAAAATTCTATTTAAATATGAATGTCATAAATTTTAACTCAATTCGCTAAATCGTTTAAAAATTATAACAAATTGAATATTACACGTATTTAAAATTATAATAAGTTGTAAATATCGAAAAAACGGTAGTAGTTGTAAACTTTTTCTCAAGACGTTTAAATGTTAAATAATCTTCCTGCCAAATTTTATCAACTTGTATTAAACAGTATTTAAGAAATTATCCACTTATGCGATAATAAAACGAATTTCCCTCTCTAAAAGTACGTTAAAATTAATCAAAACGACGAGGTTTCGTTGATATTTTTTTTCTACTGTCAGTACACATAAGAAATGTTAATAACAGAGTTTAAACAATTTTGTCTAAAATTTTTGTCTTTTCAATTGCTTAAACAATAAATAATAGGAAAAAAAACGGGGACTAAATTTTAACGATTCATTATGAAAAAATCACTTTTGTCTTCGATTGTATCTCCATCAGTTCACCCTTAAGAATGGTTTGACGAGCATCAGCAAAATGCCCTAATAACACCGTTACTTCTAGAATTTTCAAGAGAATTTTCATAAATTTCATTTTAAATTGATATGAGGAAAAAATCGTATTTTCATTTTTAATCGTAATTTCATTTTTCATCAATATGAGGAAAAAATCGTATATTCTTTCGAGTCATCCGAATGAACGTCAGTACATTGACAGACGTCATCTCCACGCACGTGGGGCCCCGGTCAATATCCCAAAGAAAGGGGAACGATGCAAGAGTATTTTGGTTTTATTTGAAGGTCGAGTTCACTGCCACGAGCGTCACCTGCTCTCGCGAATAAAGTAAAACGACGTCCGAATTTTATTTGCAAATTACGGTCTCAATCAGGAAAATTCGATTCATTATCCAGCACAAAGTCTTTGCTCTTCGAGTTTTATTTTACATAGGATTATTATAACGTCGTTTACGATTGTGAGAATTGCACGAAACAATATATTCACCCTCACAGGGCGCAATGCCTTTAAATATATATATTTTAATATCATTATTTATATATTAAAAAACAAAATATTTTCATCAATGACAATCTCATTTCTAACAAACTTTTCTTAATCTACGCGAGTGCAGTCTGCGGTTAACTTTTTACAGGCCATTGCTCACTTAATTTTGAGCTGATTAAAAACAAAGGAAAAACCGAAAAAAAAATCTCTGAATTTTAACGTTTCAGTACTCGCTTGTACTTATTTTTATAGGTATATATAAATTTTTGTTATATTCTCTTCATTTCAACGATGGTTTGTAAATTAAGGCGAATTCCGCCATTGCAAATGAATGTAAATAGAAAAATATATGTCAGTTTACTTTATAGACGTAGAGTGAGTAGCGAGCATTCAAAACATTTCATGATTATTTTCTCTCGGGGTCGAACTCAATCGTCTTGGAGCATACTCAAAGGATCTTGGACTATCGTTTCGGCAGTTTTTTTCAAATCTCTGGTTACCGCTTTCTTCGCGCTCGAGCGATTTTCGAGAGTATCGGCTTTCGTGCTCTTCGCGCTTGCTTTCGTACCGAAAATATCGTCGGCGTCGGTGTCGCCGAGATCGGAAGAAAATATCGAGCCACCGGTACCTTTTCCCGAGCCTATTACCCTACTCTTGGCAAACAAATCTTCATCCCCGCTCGACTGATCACCGAAAATGTCATTTATCTTCGTTGCGTCTTTGGTAATTTTGCTAGTCGCCGGTACGCTCAACGATTCCGACGTTCTATCCGTTCGACTTCCGGTTTCTGAGGACAACTTTTTGTCAGAGGCGATGGAGAATAAATCATCGTCGTCGTCGGCGAATAACGAGTTCCGACTGGGCGAAGCGCGTCCCGATGTCTCGCTGCTCTTGCTCGTAATCGATTCTTCTATTTTTTCTTTCCCGGCTTTCGGTCGACTTCCAAACAAATCGATCGCGGCGTCGTCCTCGACGTTATCCAGGTCGTCGAAGAGACCGCTGGCCTTCGCAGGCCTGATCGATTTCTTCGAAGACTTCGCCAAAGTCTCCGAGAACAAATCACCGCCAGCGTCGTCCGCGAAAAGATCCAGATTTGGTTTTTTCGAAGCTGTTCTCGCTTCTTCTGCGGATTTCTTAGCTAATTGAGTAAACAAACTTGCATCCTCTTTGAAGAGAACATTCTGTCCTTTCTCAGGAGACGGTGTTTTCGTCACGAAAGCGAAAAGCGAGCTAGGATCTTTGATGGGATCGTGAGTATTGTCGCGAAGCGGATCTGTAGGCTTTTCCACGTTTGATTCGGTTTCTAAACTTTTTTCCCTCGACGTTTCTTTCGTTTCTTTATCTAAAGAGTCCTCAATCTTCTTTCTCTGCTTAGATATTGCACTAACGAATGCTTTATCGATCGGTGACAATATCGGCGCCCTGCCGAATAAATCGGTGTCTTCCTTTGGCGGATCTTCAGGTAGATCGGGTGGGACGTCGAAGAGATCTTCCTCATCGGTCGATGGTGACAAAAGCGTATTCTTGTTCAAACTCAATGAACTCTCTTTACTGAAACTCAATTCAGATTTATCTTCGGGAGCGAGAGAACTTGATTCGGCATTTTTATCCGTTTTTCCAGCAACGAGATGTTTACCGAGACGATCAGTGCCTGACGAGTCAACGTCAGGAGGATCGGTAATGACTTCGGGTATTTTGTCCGAGGAAAACGTGTTGTCACTTGGATCCGATTCAACGGCTTCGTTCCCCGGATTGTCGATCGTGTCGAAATCGATTCCACTTTTCCGTAACGCCGTTTGACGCGCGTGTCTGCTCTGAGGTCTCCTCTTGGCCTGTATTCTCGCTCGACTCTGCAATAGTTAATCATCGAAAGAATATAATTACTCTTTGCATCACCAAATCTAAAAATATAAAGTTTATCTGAAATAAATGAAGAATCACCTTAGAAGCTCCTACAGCCAAAACTTCAACCTGGGCTGGAACGTCGAAGCTGACGGCACTTTCCGAATTGCCCGAATCGTCAAGGGGAGAACTTGGCAACGGTTCCTTCATCGATTCGGACGAAATTTCGTCGTCTTCCAATTTGGACCCGAGTATTGGCGATTTTAGGTCTGGAACACTCATAAACGCTCCGTCATCGCTGTCCTTGCTCTCTGTTCTCTCGAACTCCGAATCTGCCTTCTCTTCAGATTTTCTCCACACCGGCATCGGAACGTTGCCCATTTTTCCCATCAGATTCTGAATTTTGCTGGAAATCGCTCTACGTGGCGGAGCTTGCGAGGAATCGTCGCCCGAAACGGGCATCCTTATACTCAGGCTCTTCGGCGGATCTCTTCTCGCAGGATCACTCGTCACTTCCGGTGCTTTTGAAAAAATCGCGCCATCGATGCTCGAGACTTCCTTCTCGTCCTTGAATAATTTTTCCGACGAGTCATTTTTTTCCAACGATACCTCGTTTTTCGGAGATTCAGAATTGTTTGCGTGGTCAGATTTATTCTCATCCGACAGACTCACTCTTTCCTTTGACGATTCCTCAATTTTTGTGCCATTGGTTTTAGATAAAATTTCTTCGTCTCTCGATTCGTTATCATCGGACAATTTTTTTTCCGCTCCCCTGCTCGTTACCTTCTTTCCCGTAATTCCGCGAGAAAACAAACCATCATCGTCATCCTTCTCGTCGAGATTGTCAAAAAGACCAGAGCTCGATAAACTTGGCAAGCGCTTGGGAGTATTTAACTCGTCGCTCGTTGATTTCGCGACTTCTCGCTCAGTCGCGCTCTCGCTCGCAACATTATCTCGCGCCAGCGGGCTACTCGATTCTTTTTTTGTCTCGTTAACCGGATTCGTGCCAACGGCGCTTGATTTATTCCCGAAAATCTCATCATCTTCCCCTTCCAACATGATTTTCGAAGCTTTTCGATCGTTTTTGAGGAAATTATTGCCGAACAGATCGTCGTCGTCCTCCTCTTCGCTGTCGTCGAATATACTTCGAACTTTTTCTACTGGCTTTTGCGAATCCGACGTTAATTTCGAAGTCTCTCCAACGCTAGCGGAAAACAAATCGAGTTTGTTTCTCGCCGGGGCATCCAGGTCGGGTCTCGTTATCTGGCTCGGCTTCTGAGATCGAATACTGTTCGACTTGAAAGCTTCGCCGAATATGTCGATCTGCGGAACGTCACCGTCCCCGAATATGTCAATATCCTCATCGAAGAGTCCACCGCTTCGCCCGGACGTAATTTTCGCGTCGTACTGAGTCTCGCTGGTCCCGAGTAGGTCGAAGCTCTTGTGCGAACGGGATTCGGAACTGCTGTTCGAAAATAGATCGTCGTTCGACTTGGATTTGGAATCGTTGTGTTTGGGCAGTGGCGGTGGTTCGAATACGTCGTCGACGTCGAAGTCGTCGTCTCTCGCGCTGTCCAGCGTCTCGCTGATTATGCGAGCCCGATCGTGAACGTTTGAAGTCTCTCCCGATACGGTGCTCTCCCGTTGACGGGTACGATCTTCAAACAGGCTGTCGCTCGGGAATCGCTCACGATATATTTCCTCTGATTTCAATCGGGTCGATTCCGACTGCGGCTGGAAGTCCACGCTGAAAAAAAATCAATAAACAGGGTCAATGACATTGGGAAAAGGGTACACTGTCCGAGGAATATTTCTTCATCTTTTATCTTTATCTCATATATATTTATAAAATTTAATCAATCAAATTCGATTGAAATAATAATTATTATTTCAATCAAATTTGAATTATTTTTTTACTTAAAAAAACAATTGTTTGGAAAAAAAATGTTTCAATTGTTCGGGCGTAATGAATTTAATAAAGATTTTGTGTCTTGTTAAATAAAAGAATATTCCGATGAACATTTCTTTTATCGTTTTGTCGTCAAGCGAATGTCAGCGAGATCGATTATTATCATTCACGGTTCAATGTTTATTTCAGTTTAGTGACTCTTTGCGCTTCATGACTCCTTTACAATGTTCGTATGTGTAAAGCGCGAATCTTTTACGTCGCGGAACACGTGCGCGGCTTTATTTTTAACTTTCAACGTGTTGGACTTTAATACCTGAGCTAGGCCAAATCTCAACAAACTTTGCAATTCTTTTTTTTTTTCATATAAACCTGAACACCATCCACAATCATTTTTTCATTGATCACCGGAAAGATTTATAAAAAAATTCACAATATTATTGAGAAATTCTCATCAAATTGATTTTTTAATTTCTTTTCCAAATGGAAAATTTACCAAATGGTCGAATTTTGGTGATTATTACTATCAATTGGTTGAATCACATTGAGCATCGGTGAATTGGCAGGAGTTAGAGAAAATATTTCGTCTATCGAGCATAACGTTCGCATTTGCACTAGGAATACTTTCCTTTCCGATCGAGGTTGTATTTGTTTGAAACGCCGCGTGAACGCTCAGTGAGCCAAGTGAAAGGTTGCTCATGGTATTTCTAATTGACCAGTAGTGTCGTTGACTCGGGGGATTGAAAAAAGTGGCGCGCGCGTTGACCATGAACGTCGAACGGAGATTATTGACCAGGATCGGTAATCGATACGAATCGATCCACGTACGGCATTCCCAAATCCGATCTGACTTTTCACGATCCGTGGAAATTTATTTTTTCAATCAGGCATATTTCTTTTATTCTTGCCTTACGTCATCGAGAATCATTAAAACGACGCATCTGAATGACTCTTGTACTCCGAAGTCACGTCCGTCATTCGCGTCTTGGTTAAAGATTTATTAGCATTTTCTATTTTTCCGAGAGCCGAGGTCAATCGAAAATGGATAACATAGAGTGGAAAAGCATGCTCTACGAATAAGAAGCATTTACGCCGATGAATAACTGTAAAAAACATTAACTGGATTAAATTTGAAGAAAATTGACATTTTTTTATGAAAACTGAGAAAGTTAAATGAATTCCAAGAAGAAGAAGAAGAAGTCAGTGACTTTTGCACGTGGCGGAAATAAAATAATCTTATTCAGAATTCAAATCTGATAATTTACTCCGATTTCAATTGATTTCAAAAACATTAACTTAATTTTGGAAACGAGTCATCGACTTTGCATACAGCGGATATAATGTAATCTTATTCACGATTGAAGTCGCAATTGAGTCAGCTCGGTCGGACGTATACTCGTAAAAAAAATTTATTAATTTGGCAAATTAAAATTTACAATCGACGTATCGAATGGATGATGATCTTTTGTGTTTTCTTCTCCATTATTATTCCGAAAAAGCTTTTTTGATGAATTTATGAAGAAACATGATATCTTCCGTTATGAGAGTCACGCTGACATTTTTTTGTAAGTGCAATTCGATTAATTAGCAATTAAAAGCATCTTTGTCAGAGGAGGATATATCAAATCGAAACACAGTGAGCGATAAAACAAAACCCCCCATATTATATTTAATTTATGTAAAATCAATCACTCGGGAACGTATTACCAATTAAATGATACCAGATAGCCAATTTAAAATTTCACGATTCAAATTACTCCGAGACGGACAATTTTTTTTCATTTGTCAATCGAATTGCTTCCCGGGTTCAAGCGAATTCACGAAAGATAAATGAGAACCGTGCCTACATTAAATCCGAACCGAGTGTTAAAAATCCGGCCAGATGTCAAGCAAAGCCGTAAATATCAAGGAAATATTTTGTTTACGAACGAAGGAACAAGATACGTGAAAAAATCTTATTTATGAATAAAAACACGGAATTTTTTCAATGCGATAATTAAATTAAATGTTACTCAAATATTTACCGCACTGCAGTGAATTTTTGAGAAAATAAAGAGTATTAAACGTCAAAATTGCGAAAGAAACTTGGTCGCGTGTAGCTTGCGTTCCAATTCTCGAGAACGAGAGACGTCGCTCGACTGAAAATTACTCTAGAGACGAGTATGTCCAAAGCCGGATTCTCGTCCAGATGTAATCTTTTAGCGAGTATGACTAATCAACGCGATTTCTTGCCTGAGAGACTCAACTCGGAGTCTCGGTACCTCGTACACCAAGCACGTACAAAAATTCCTCTCCCCGTTTCGTTGTACGCTCATCACGTGATATCACCTATCAAAATGAGTATCAAGCTCGAACACTCACCCCAAGCTTAGATTGTTATTCATTGTATTATTGTTCGGACGTATTGAAATTCCACTGCTATCGCTTTCTTGTACGAGCTGCTCGTTTCCACGAGGATTAGAAATCTGCATAGAAGATTCTGTATCCGAAGAATCAGACGATTCTTGGCGCGGTGCACGCTGAAACAATCGGTTACCGATACTCGAGGATAGAATGTCAGCTTTGGTGATCGGGAATCCCGGTGGTGCCTGTAAATTTCGAATGAAGAACTTAATTGATTTTTTTTAATTTTCGTTGAAGATCGTATAAATACGAAAGAATTACTACGGAATCTTCTCTACGATTAAAATCACGATGATTAAGGAGGTTCTGCTACTAACAGCCATTTTAAGTACTTTCCCCCGTGTAAACTAATGGCAAAGGGTTCTGATTTTTATAAGATATCTTCTTGAAAAACCACGTCAACATTCTTTATCATTGCATCAAAACGCTGGAAAAATTTGAGATCACTTTACCATTCACTTATCGAGATATTCAATGAGAAAAATAGTAACTTTAACGTGAGTTCTTATGGCAGTATGAAAAATAGTGATTTTCAATATTTAATATCTCGATTAATACGTGGTAAAACTTCTTCAAATTTAACACACGCTAGCGTACGATGCTAAAGAACGATTACATAAAGTTTGAAGAAATTATCTTTTAGGTGATTTTTAAACCCCACGTGTACGAGAGGGACAGATGAAAAACGAATTTGCTATTTTCTCAAAGGTTTTTGATATTTTCGAAAAAAACAAGAGAATCACATTATTCTTTGATAGAAAGACTACAACGTGATTCGTTTTTTTATTCGAAGAATTTTTATTTTCAGAGAAAATAGCAAAGTTCGATTTGGCACGATGTAGGACACTTGAACATCACCTTAAAATTGCTTCATAGCAGAACCCCCTTAAAGTATATTATATTTTATAGAAACAGACCGTCCTGTTGGCGAGCCCAGGCAATTCAGGTGTTCTTTCAGGCAATCTATTGCGCGATCTTACAGAGGTGTTGAACAAATCGTCATTGTCGTAATCATTCTCATCACCGAACAAACCGCCGTTGTCATTGATCTGCGGTGTACTAGTTGCTATATTGGCATTCTTTTCACCTTGAGCTGGGTTCAAGGCTTTGCTATCTTTTCCTTCGCTGTTTTCATGTTTATCATAACTCGATAATCTGGTATTTTTTGACGAACTCTTGGTGGAACTCTTTGGTGCGAATATATTGTCCGAATCGTCCGAGTCCGGATCACCGCATAAATCGTCGAACGCAGACTTTGGTTTCGTTGCTGGAAAATAAGTTTGATATTATAAGTCAAAAAACATAAACATTAAATGATTCTGTAATGGAAAATGATATTAAAGTACAAAGATGTAAAGGATAATATCTCGAAATCAGAAAATCGAGTCTCTGCCGGCGATTACCTTCAGCACTCATAGGTGGGGGAACGTCAAGACTCGCTGGTATAATATTGTTTAGTGGTGGTCTGTATGGTTTATTTTTCCACAAACTGCTCGAAACTTCGTCTTCGAATAAATTATTCCCTTCCGAGAAGAGATTATCCGATTTGGCATCAAATACGTCGTTGCCATCAGACGCAAATAAATCATCTGAAAAACAAAAATTATGTACGGCCACCGAAATGTTTGTGATGGGAAAAAGTTAATTCTTTCTTACCTTTGAATCGATTGATGGAAGATTGATCGGCATCTTGATTGTCTTTAACAGTTCGATTACTAGGCAAAACATTTCCTAAACGTTTAGCCAGCTCTTCGGCAAAACTTGGAGCCGCTTTCATGGAATTTTCAGCTCTCGATTGAACGATGCTCGGAGTAGCGATTTCCGAACCAGAATTGAGAGTGTCTTGACTACGAGCTTCTAGTTTATCGGTTCTGGAACTAACGCTGTTATAATCTTTGCTAAAATTGCCGCGCTCGTTCCGGCCGCTCAGTTCGCTCGATGACGTCGAAGACAATGATCTCCGAAGCGAAGATTCTCGTCGATTATTTGGCATCGCCGGATTCCGTCGCAATTCATCTTCATTTTCGCTAGACGATTCTTCTTCTCCTTCTGGTGGCTCAGAATCACTACTACTCGATTCTAATCCAACTTTGCGCGATGCTTTCCACTTGTCGCTACCAATAACATACGGCAATGGTCGATTTTCGTAAGGATCGTTAGGTTTGAGTACAATACTGCAAAAAGTAAAACGAACGTTTGCGATAAAAAGAATTTTTATAAAAAAATCGGTTTATTTAATTCAAATTAATTTCAAATTACTTTTCTTGGATTGAACGAATGATACAAACCTTGGAATTGGAATTTCGCCTTCGTCTTCACTGTCGCTGGGTAAAACTTCCAGCCTCTGGAATTTTTCGTCCATTATGCTAAGGCCTTGTTTGATGCTCTCGCTGACGCAAGCGATCAAATCAGTCGGTAACTGTTCGCCGTTGTTCGATTTCGCTTCCTCAATCTTTTGGGACTGATTCATTTCGGCATCATCTTCGTAAACTCTGCTCTCGATGAATTGAGTATTGGCCAGAGCCAGAGAAACATTTGTCACGTTGTCTATTATAACGGAAGCTTCTTCTAATTCGCTTGATAGGGAATTCAACTTTTCTTGAGTCTTTTCGAATCGTTCTGTTAAATTCTACAACAAAACATTCACGCATTTTTGATTAGTATTAAAAAGTTAATATCATTGTAAACGAAAACAATCGATTCTTTTGATCATAGCCATGCAGATTTGTAAGAAAAGCAATTTTTTATAGACGGGAAAAAATTCAAGTACATCAGAGAATTGTTGGAGATGCCTGAGGAGTCCAGCATCAGCGGCGAGGCTCCAATCATCTCTGTGTTTTCTCATTTCCTCCGTGGTCCATGGATGATCCCATGACTTGTCAGTTGTACCGATATCTTCTGGCGGATCCTGAGTAATTACGAGCACAGAATTCCATGAAAATTATTATTGAAAGACATAAATATGTAAACATTTTTTATTAATTATTGTTGTTGGTAATGTCAATTTTGAAGTGAATAATCTTGTACGTTTTCTCATTTCATCGTAAAAAATATAAAAGCTCACCATAATAGCGCCAATATAAAATATCGCCGGGAACCCTCGAATTCGGAGATTTTAATCGGAATAACATGAATGAACAAGCAGCGTTTTTATTCAACAATAACGGTTAAGAACAGCAAAACGCCTACTTTGCCTTCAAAGATTCCTCAATTTACAGGTTGTGTATTTTTCATTTCATGTTATAAGCTTGCGTGGTATATAATTTACTAGGTGATTGCGATACCGAGAATCGAGCTGCACGTAACTGGATTACGATTCGAGTACCAGTGACCTGCTCATTGCGCTTTTCTCGGTATAAGTATGTACAATTTTATTGAAAGTGTCAAAAACTTCTGACAGTTGGGTAGTAATACAATAGTTATCTGACGGTAAAATTACCGCGATAAAGTTGCTTTGAAAGAAAAACTGAGTGCAATGCATAACCTATTTGCTGTATGCGATTTACTCTACATTTCCGTTTCTAGTTTGATTATCAAATTATGAAGGATATAAAAAATAGGTTGATATTGTCGAAACAAACTTTTGCGAGATAAAAAAATCTGAGATAACGAAACAAAGACCGGTAATTTATCGTACTCGTGATTATACTAATCTTATTTTTATATATTCGAAAGAACAAAAATGTATTCTGTAATCACCTAGCTGATGTTTTAGCACAAAATCTATATTTTTATTCAACAAATTCCATGTTAACAAAAAAGCAAAGTACCGGTAATATAACCGAAAAGAAATTTTACTTCTACGAGCGTTCAATAGTAAACATAGACAATTTATTTATTGTATTATCTGAAGAGATGAGCTATTTGAATGAAGTCAAAAGTTTTATCAGAAAAATTCACATTTCTGTTAATTTTGCTATAAAACATTCAAAATGACAAAAGTTGCCAAACTCGCTTCGAGAAATGTATCACAGCGTCGCGAAACGCGCATCCGCGCCCTCTGCGACTGTTTCTCGTCCACCTCGACGAATCGCTGTTGACGCTGTCGCGCGTAGTACAAAATCAGTAGTAAACACAGTAAACAACACGAGTTGTGTAGGATTGACGCCATATTGAAAAGCGTGCGAGAGAAGTCGGTGCATTTTTGTTGGTTGTTATACACTTTGGAGTTACTTACTTTGGAGCATAACTCTCTTTCCGATGCATTTCGTTCTGATTTCACGTCCCAGTGACACTATCATACATTTTTATAATTAAATGAGATTAATATTAACTCGGCAAGTGATGCAACAACGTCGACGGACCGTTTGGCGAGCAACAAGGAATTTCGTAAAAAATGTGATCTAAAACACACAAACGACCGAGTGCTCGCATTTTTTTGTCGCTCGGCTAAGCTGAAAATCGCTCATTGAAAAGATCAACATTTCGATCGAAGTTCAATGCCGTCCGGATTTTCAACGGCTTGAAATTCTTGACATAAAAATCGCGATCGTGCGCTACTTTATCGTACGATGAACTTCTCCGAAGCGAACGGATTGCACGGTTGTTTACCGCAATTCGCTGAATTAACCCCGAAATCGAGTACCGAACTTGCGAGCGGGATGCAGCAGTCGCAAAATATTTATACAACCAGCGGGGCTTCGGGGAATCATGGAAAACAACCGATCATGGTGAGAATTTGTTGAATAATTGAGTTATTATTTTTTTAATAAATTCGTGTCAAATATTATTTTCGATGTTTGTTTTATTTTCTCATTAATCTCGTTAGGTGAGTCAGCAAAACAAATATCCAGGAAGTTTAGTCGGTTGGCCGGATCCTAACACACTGATGCAACTTTGCGAAAAGCAAAACATTCATACCATCAACATTCCTAACTACAGTAGCCAAAACAACTCAACGATTATGGGAGTTCAGCCAAACAGTTTGCCATTAAGAATTGTGCCCAACATGTATTTACCTGCCACTTCACAGGCAGATCTCTCTATCGTCAAACAAGAGAATAATCAGAGATTAAATTTAAACTCCAATCCTAATTCGGGACCTAATGTGGTAGGCATTATTTAGATTTTTTTTTTACCAATTAATGAAATTTATTGAATTTAATATATTTTGAGAAAGTGACAACCATCAGATTATTTTACGATGCACTAAAATATTTTAATTCTCAAAAACTTTATGAAATAATTAAAGTCCCTATGTAATCGTTAAGTGATTTTTTTTAATTGCTTTGATTTTAGTTTATTTTGGTTCGTTTCAAATGTGAGATTTCTATTCTATGATGACGATGATGTTACAAATTTCATAATGAGGAATTGGAAATAATTTTTTTTTCCATTTTGCAGCCTTCGCACATGCAACTTCAGCAGCAGAGCGCAGCGATGGCTGAATATCTGCAAAAGTTGCAAGCGACAACCTTACCCCTGACTCTTCAGCAATTGATGAAGCTCCAAGCGGAGCCTCTGAAAGGACGAGAAAAATCGGAAGAGGAATCGAAGACCGAGCAGACGTCAAATATTTTGAACATTCCGAATGTCCCGGTATTTCGAAATGGTCAAACGTCTCAGAATGGCCAGTACATGAACCAAGAAAATATGATGATGCAAATAAATCCAAGTGACTTGAACGTTCACATGGAGAACAACGAATCATCGGAGCTCGGCCGTGGAGTTCAAACGCAAACGGACTCGCAGACTCAAACGTCTCAAGAGAAAACGGAGCAACGAGCAGAAACGAAAGGCGAGAGCAAGAAAATGAAATTTCGCGCGAAAACGGGTGAAATAAAGATAACTATGGGCTTCGACGGTTCCATGCTCTACTGTTGTCCGGAGTGCAGTCTCGCGTTCTCCAACAAGTCCGACATTGAACAGCACATACAGGGCCACGTGCAAGAACGAAAGTACCAGTGCAAAGAGTGCGGAGCGATGCTTAAGCGGAAGGAACACTTGGATCAGCATATGCGGGGTCATTCGGACGAGAGACCCTTCAAGTGTCCAGTCTGTCAAAAAGCATTCAAGCGCAACGAGCATCTGACTCGACATTACGTCATACACTCGGGTGACAAAAATTTCACCTGCAACGTTTGCGCGAAGGCTTTCTCTCGCAAGGATCATCTCAACAAGCATGCCCAGACTCATCTCGGTGTGAAGAGAGCGAAAACCATGAAGAAGGAGTCACCGGTGATAATGGAGAACAACTTGAAGGACGTCATCGAGACGAACAATTCGACTTTGACGAACGAGGAGAGCACTGCCCATCCGAGTAGACAGGAACTCAGTTTTCTTCAGCACATTCATCATCTTCAGAAGGATCAAAACTTCATACAAACGTTCTCAGCTTTCAAGGAGCAAGCCCTCAGAGATGGGGTCGCAGGCAGCGCTGGCTTGTTGCAACAACAGGCCGTAAACATGAATGAGATTTTGCCACAAAACGCTAGGTATCTCGTCTCTTCGCAGCTGCAGTCGTGAATACGCTAACGAGCCAGTATATTTGCCAATTTAATAGACAAATTGATTCCGAAATTTTGGAATATAAATAGCAATAATTATTAGAATTTATAAGAGTGTGTCCGACGAGTGGACTATTTTTCTTCGATGGGCGAATCGTCCGTTTTTTAAGACCAGAGAAGATTGAGAACCATCGAATGGGTGAAAATAAAACCGTCGTGTGATTTCGAGTTGAAAACTCGCAATGTGCACGTGCAATAGGCAAATTGCAGCATGCTTTGAAATTACCCGACTGTTTTATTCGTCACGACTCTTGAGCGTCTTGATCCTCTGGATTTTGCATTTCAGACCAATAGTTAGAAAATAATGAAATGACAGAAGTACAGATCCATCGCAGAGATCTTTGCTACTGACAATTACAATTTTGTACATTAATTTTGGACGGAAGATGCTTTCCAACGATAAGAATGCTTTTCGAGACGCGATGTAAATCTTGCAGTGTAGTGGTCTCTGAAATACGCCTCACAAACTTGTAATCTACTTTCCTTCTGAAATTCGATTAAAGGGCCTTACGCCTGAATGCGTTTGCGAGCATCACGTGATAAATTTTGTTTTAATCAAATCAATAGATATTCTACGTTATTTATGAAACGACTACAGACCGATCTGAAGCCACAATTGTTGGTAAAAATTTTGAAAAATTAAGGTATTTCAATTTTTTTCTAATTCGACGTAATTTGATGAAATCAAAAAAAAATCTGATCACGTAATTTTCGCAAAGTCATTCGAGTCTTCTTAAACCCAAGGCACACAATGAGATGTACTACATAAGTGGAAGAGATTACAAAATGCGATTGGGTTGAACGTCAAAATTGTCGAACTCTCAAAAAGTCTGCGTGGACCGAATGAATATTATTCACAACGAACGAACGATACACATTTGTCAGAATCGCGCTTGCGAGATGATCAAGAGATGTGCGTCATGACGTTGAGCGAAACAGTTTCTACCAATTTTAGAAATTTTTTAAACGAGTTAGAAAGAAAGCAGAAATAAATCTGTAGAGATTGCCTTATGAAGAAAGACATTACGGAAAAAAATGACATTTGTCTCATTCCCATTCGTCATTAAAAAGTCGACTGTATATCACTGGCTGTGAGATGACCCGAACGCAGAACGATCGTCAGCGTCAGTCTAAATTTTTCCATCGCGTCGTCTTAGCGAATTTAAAATCACGAAGCTCGAGTATTTTGTGTTTCTCAATTCTGTCGCAATTTACAGCGTTAGGAACAAAAATTCTTTCTCAAATGCAATTTTTACCTCAAAAATAATTTTAAAAAATGTTTGCAATCCAACGACGCGAGTTTCAATAATATTTTTAACGTTGGATGATATTATTTTTGTTTTTCGTTCGATTGAAAATAATATCGCTAAAGAGTCTCTTATCTACTCATTACTTTTTAGATACTTTTTTTAACGGTTATCGTTTCCGTTATTTTTTAACACGTGCAGCTTATTATTTTGCATGTATTATC
Organism: Cremastinae sp. B BG-2022a; assembly: GCA_030522605.1. Taxonomy (NCBI): domain Eukaryota; kingdom Metazoa; phylum Arthropoda; class Insecta; order Hymenoptera; family Ichneumonidae; species Cremastinae sp. B BG-2022a. The sequence continues at coordinate 3,153 of JAPYYX010002383.1, read as the reverse complement.
AAAGTACAATAGTCATGATTTTTAACGTCTTGACGAGTTGAAAAAAACCTAGATTTAATTTTTAATTCTCTTAACGCGAAATTAAAGTTCCTCCAGGAATATTTTGTTCTTAAAATGGCTCAAGCGTTCGCTCTGTTTTTCATCCCTGTCATTTTCATCATTATTCTGTTTTTTAAGCATATCAAAGCTTGCAACGTTGAAATCTAAACAAAAATGCTATCCTCGTACAAAACATCATTTTTATGACGAAAAAAATCTAATTTCAATACCAATTTAATTATCTGATCGTAGTATTGAAATTATCCAACGAAGTATGAGGACTCGTTGATAATTTCGGAATTTTGACCTTTCTGGTCATTTACAGTTCGGAATTTCAAGCCCGCCCCTCACTTACCTCGATAACGGTTCCAGAAAATTGATCGATCGACTAATTTAATTGTTTGCAGAAATTCGATAATTTGACCAACATCGATTGCGCACTTAATTATTTTGTTCTTGAATCTGTCGAAATCGTGGTAACTCACCTAGATAAATATTTTTAAAAAAAAGTTCATTGCGAGGAAACATTTTCGTTGCGTTCCAACGATGCAGACTTTTTTTATCGATTCTTATCACCAGCCCAGTAGAAAAAAAAAGCAAACATAACAACGATAGTTTAGGTAATATTAGATTAAGATTATTGATAGAGACATAACTCCCCTCGAAATGAATCTAGTCTACGATTGCAAGATTTTTATGTAGTCAATTTTTTTTCCATCCGAGCTCTTCGAGTGATAAAAGCGGAGCTTGACGAACGCAACGAAAATCACGCGGTGATTCAGACAAAGAATCGAGACTGGCTATATTTTTTTTACATTTTGCACATTGACGAAAATGGAATACTTCGCAATTTAATTACATCACGAATTATGAATAATGAATTAGTTTAGTACGTCTTGATTTTTAACTCGCCTTGTCTCGACATCAAATCGACGTGATAACTGCCAGAGTTCGATTCAGTGCTCGCAAATGATAGACTAATTTTAACCTATTTTTAGTAACGAGCAAACTTCGAGAATCTAGTTAAAATTCTAATTTACGAGAACGAAACGAGATTTAATTACATTTTTCCCAATGAACGATCATGAAAAATGTTTATTATCAAGTAAAAAAAAACGTTTTTTGGAGAGTGAAATAATTGTATCGGCGAATATTGTCCCAAATTTTCATTTTTAACTTTTCATGTAATTGTATCATAATTATAATGACATTAATCGAGGGAGCTTGATCTCATAATGTGTGAAACGTTTCGTAACGTTTTCCGTTTAATTACACTCAAGTGTACCTCAAAACGCGTTCATCCGAGTGAGCGACGCTCGGTTTTTTCTTCGAGTTGGGAAGAATCCACGAATGAGAGGCTGACGAAGAAGAAATCACGAGAAAGAGAGAAAGGAACATTTGTTTGAGGTTTCAAAATCGGTAGCTCGAAGAATTAAAAGTCGAATGCGAGGTTGTTTGTAAAAACAAAAACACACAAAAAAGTGAAAAATGAATGTAGAGAACGAGTCCTCGCTTTAACCAAAGACTATTACATTCTTACGGCCTATTCCGGTATATTATATTAAGTCCTCTTCCACTAAATCTCTTCCTGAACTCCAAGACGAATGACAATTAATCAATCGTACAAGATGACGACGCGCAAACGAGAAGAGAACAAACCGAGTCCCGAAGAAAGAAATTCATACGCGAGAAAGAAAACGAAATAACGATAAAATCTCTCATAGGAAAGAAAAACTGTAACTGGTACTCTGTAAAAAAAAACAATGTTCGTAAGACGATGAAGAAAAAACGAGAGTGTGAATTTTTGCTCATTGCATATTTTGGACGCTGAAATACTCGAATATAAGAGAATTATTTTTTTTAAGTGACTTACCGTGCACTGAAATACTGAAAGAATGTGAAAGAGAGAGGGAATTAAAGAATATTTGAGGGATTGAAAATTTGCTCTTTTTCGTGCGATTAATTGTATGAAGCGTGCACGAAGATTGCCAAAACAAAATAGAAATAGCAAGAAAAATGACACTGTATTTTTCACACCCAAATATTTTTAAATAAAATGAACATAGTAACAAAAGTAGGTAAAAAGTAAAAAAAAGAAAACGTTCGAATCATTGAGCATGACCTTCGTCCTTGGACTTTGTCGAACTTTGCATCGTTAGAATATTCAAAAAAATTATTATTCCCATACGTCAATTGTAATTCGTCCAGACGCAACGAAAATTTTTTTCTAATTTTTTTATTTTTACAAAGAGCGCAAAGAAAAAAAAAATTTAGCGTTCCAACGATGCATATTTCAATGAGAAGTTTGTTCCTCCGTCCCAGAAAAGTGATTCGAAGTCGTCAGGTAGAGAGACACGATCCATCGAAGAAAAGCTTGCGCTATGGCGTAAGGAAGAGCGAATCTCGAGTGAGGAAATCCACTTTTGCTTTTCGTCTTTTCAGTCTCCTCGTCGAACGTCTCCAACGAATCATCGACGATTTCCAAATGTTCCAGAACAAAATCGTCGTTTCCTTCCGTCTCGAATTTTTCCACATCGTCGTTAAATTCTTCGTCGATTCGATTAATTTTCTTTTTCGCGTTCTCGGCGCTTGTCATTTCATTCTCATCTACCTTCATCTCGTTCATATTGTTTTCATGATTTCGTCTCGCTATGTACGAAATATTGGAATTTAATTTCGTTCCATTTTCCTTCATATTATTCTCGTTCGTTTGATTGAGTATTTTGCCGATATTGCTCACATTGTCCGGCTTGCGAAACACAAAGTCATAAGTGGCACGCAATTTGCCAATAAATTTGTCCAGCGGCTTTACGTCTCGGGTACGATTCTTAAAATCGATCCAATCCTCCAGTGGTATTAGTCTGCTTATCTGCCGAATTTCCTTCCCTTCTAGACACATCTGAGATGCCGATCAAATTTTAATCACTATAGACTAATCTCACTTACGCTCATAAACGAATTCAAGACACGGTAAATAATTCAAAGTTTCCGAAAAATTAATCAACATTTCATGATTTAAGGTAGTTCTATAGTTTTTTCGATTTCTTAGGATTTTCTTGAAAATTTGCACAAGCCTTCTTTGACATGACCTACATACGTGCACCAAATTTCAAG
>JAPYYX010002382.1:0-16374 GCA_030522605.1 Cremastinae sp. B BG-2022a | reverse complement strand
AACTTCGGTAACTGTAATTTTTTATGTGAGAATCTCAATCCTTATAGTCCAAGAAATCCGTGAATTTTTTCAGATTGCCGAAAAGTTCAATCTAAATACTTTTTTTCTTCACTTTACGAAAGAATGGGAACCATTTCTCAAAAGACTCTATAACTTTTTCCAGCTTTTATGCAATTTCGACAAGTTCATTCTCACTTGTTCAGTCGGCAATGCCACATCCAATTTCGCTATCGAGAAACTGACATTATACTCTTTACTGTCAGAAAAATTCCATTGCTAAAGTTCATTTTGATAATTATGACGATACCTCCTTAATGATCATTTATACATAGATTGCAAAACTATTGCATAATTTATCATCACCGGATTTGTCGTACGATACAAAAGTTCAAACATGAATTTTTTTATATTTAAATTTTACGAAAATAAGCCGGAAGAAAAGGTGAACCGGTCCCTTTGGGATTTAAAAGTACACAACGCGAAGAGGGATGTTGAATTAGCTTGAAAAGCGGAGTCCCGTGTGCGAGAGAGGCACACGAGCAATCCGCGGGGGAGATAAGTCTTTTCGGACAACCCGAGCCTTGTACGCATGACTCTCGTTGTAATCTGTGGGTCCTTGAGGCAAGTCGAAGACTGATTTTATGCAGATTACCCTCGTGCACGTGGAGGGAGCATACACACGAGCAAAAATACGCGAGAGTGTGCGAGAGCGAAATAACGTTTTTTTCTCTCCGATTTCCTCTTCGGCTCCTTTCCACCTTTTTTCTCGATTCCTCTCTTTATGCGTTCGAGGATGCGACTCTCCGAGTTCAATCTTCCCTCTCCCTTATTCTCCTGCTCTCGGTCCTCGACAATATTGTAAACAAAATGGTATCGCTATTTCATTGGTAACCGGACACTTCTCTTCGATCCGGACCCACACACATCGCCGGATTCGAGTGAATCCAGAGAAATCCCGCACGTCCCTTTCACAACTAATCTTTTCTTACCTTCATCGGTTTTTCTCATTCTCCATTTTTTTTCATCTCTCTCTCTCTCTCTCTCTCTTTTTCTCCGTCCCTCCTTCCTCCGTTTCCTGGACTTCGTTTACGTCAAATTTGAATTCAAAGAACGAAAAAATCACCACGAATGATTTCTTTGCATCTTTCCTTTTTTCCCCCCTCGCGTGCTTTCTCCGGAGGATTTTTCAGGCATCAAAAATTTGACGATCCTCACTAATCCTCCTGGATTTTCGAGAAAGTCGAAGATTCTTATCGAGCCAGTTATACGGAGCTCAAGACTCACTTTTTACCTCGAAATAAATCTGGAAACGATCTCTCACGCGGTATTATCTTGATTGGGGAAAAAAGGAACGAATCGTGCCTCACTTCATCAATCAATTCTCTCTCTCTCTCTTTCTCTTTTTTTCGTTCCTTCTTCCTTTTCCACGAGAGAGAGATTCAACAACTTTTACAATCGGAACTTTCAGGGAAAGGTAACGAGGCGAGTATATACCTCTCTCGGATTCGTAACGAGGCAAAAGTCACATTTCTAATCATCGGTTCAACATTCCTCGCCGTCACTCGCTTCCCGGTTCATCCGAGTTTTCCCGCGGCGAAAAAAACTCGTCGACGATACGCGGGATACTTTTACAAACGAGCCTACGGGACTGTTTTTGTTTTCTTATTTGAATGGAGCCTCGTTAATCGACGAAGGGAACAAGAAGTAATTGAATTTATTACGAGTTAATCAAATTTTCTGCAACGGCTGACAACTTCGCGATGGGAAGTATTGGTACTGCGTGAAAATTGATAAAAGATGTCTTGAACTTTTAGGGTTAAAGAGCTGATGTAATTTTACATTGTAATAGAAAAACAAAAAAGAATTAAAAAACCTGTTTTATAGTTTTTTACTATGATTAATTCTGGGTTTTTAATTATTAAGATTGGACAATATTCTTTCAAATTGAATATGATTAGAGTTTGTAATACTAAAAAACTAGATTGAAAATTTTTAAGGATGAACTGGAGATACAATCCCTGACAAAAGTGAATTTTTCATAATGAATTGTTAAAATTTAGTCTTCGTTTTTTTATTAGAATGTTGAAATTTTGTATTATGTTATTTACAATGATGTTCGATAGTTTGCTAACGTTTTATTAACAATTTTCATATTATTTATTGTTTAAACAATTAAAAAACAAAAATTTTGGACAAAATTGTTTAAACTCGGTTATTAACATTTTTCATGTGTACTGACAGCAAAAAAAAAATATCAACAAAACTTCATAGTTTCAATCAATTCGTACGTAATTTTAGAGAGGGAAATTCATTTCATTATCACATAATAAGTGGATAATTTCTTAAAAACTGTTTAGTACTAGTTGATAAAATTTGGCAGAAAGATTCTTTAATATTTAAATATCTTGAGAAAAAATTTACAGGTAACTACTACAGTTTTTTCGATACTTATAACTCATTATAATTTCGAATACGTATAGTTTTCAATTTGTTATAACTTTTAAACGATTTAGTGAATTTAGTTAAAATTTACACAGAAGTATTAGAATTCTATTGTCAGTGACTGGTCAAATATTCAGATTTTTGCCATCGTTTCGAATTATCCCCAGTACATCCAATTTTTAACTTTTTTTTTTTAATTAAATGTAATTACAGCTTCAGATCAGCTGAAACTCTTCGACACGTGCATACAATTGACATTTTATATTGTTATATTCTCATAATCTTGAACCTCTCTGGTGAACATTGATTCCTAATATAGAAAAACCTGGATTGTACGAAAATTTTATGTACAATGGCATTATACTTGAACGTAAGCGATGCAAGAGGACGAAGAAATTGAAAGAGAAGCGAGAGCACCGCGAGAGAGTCGCGCGAAACAGGTAAAGGTTCGAATAGGTGGTCCATCCGATCTTCGTCCGTTCCTTTTTTCTCGCGCCTTTGCAAATTTATCTCGCGAACGAGACACTCGCGCCTGCGGTGTTGCCTCGTTGTTCCCGTGTTATTTAAATTTAACAACGAAGACCCGCGTTCACGAAAAACACACACGCGGAGATATTTGGAAACCCACTTCGTCTCTCGTTCATTTTTTTCACGGTTAATTCACGACGAAAAACACACGCGCCGAGAGCCGACTTATTAGACACATCCCGAAAAGAATCGCGTCGATCGCTTTTAAAAAATCGTAAAATAATAATCAACATTACTATTTTTATTATAACCATCAGAATTCGTGAGATTATGATTATGTTCCACGAAATACGAATTAATAAAACGATCATCTCCCGAAACCCGTGAGATTTATTTTGAGCGAAAAGGCGTCAAGCGATAAAATCTCGAGTCATTAAAAATCCTCAACACCATCGATAACGATCTCATTATCATTTCTTTTTACTGCAATACCATAGAGAATCAATTCGATGAGTCTTTGCGCGTGTGAGCATATATACACGTATACACGTATATATGTATATATACGAAATGATATATACACGGAATACATGCTTGGTACGAAAAGTATGCAGGAGAGAGAGGAGAGTCGACGAGAGATTGGAACGGTCGATCGGGCTCTCCGGGCATACCGGAGATCTCACCGAGATTGAAGGCACGAAACATTTGTCAGGGACTTTAGGGTCCGAGGCCCGCATTGTTTTCCACTCTTCCATATTCCGACTAGAAAGCACAGTTTAACTGGTGTTTTACACGCCTGATTCTTAGAATGTATCTCTCTTTCTCGTTCTACCCCCCCCCCCCCCCCCCCCCTTTTTTTTTGAAGAGGGGCCTTATGCCCCACGAGTGGGCATAAGGCCCCTCCGGGTCTCGAAACCGTACACTCCGACAGGTACGAACGAACACGAAGCCACGTGCGCCTTCATTATACTTGTACATCGTTTCACGTTATGCTTGTATTTGTATTATTCTCGTTTTAGATGTTTCAATATTACACGCAGAGAAATATCCTACCAGAAGGGACTTATCTTTCTCCCTCTCCTCGCTCTTTTGCTCTTCAGTACCTCCGGCGCTTCCTAATCTGCTCTTTCTCAGACACGCACACGAGACTCGGGGGCCCTCTCTCAGTAGAGTCGAGAGAGCTCTACTCCCATTTCGCCTGTCAGGCCCAATTTGTTGGGCCCGTTCGTGCGCTCTCTCGTAGCGTTACAGTTTATGGCCGTCATTACCTCGATCCTCCGAGTATAGGAATTAAACGATTTGTTCGAGATGGAGAAGCGAAAATCAGGCGAGGATTTACTCCTGATCAGTCAATAAGAAAAATATTGATGTACTGAACTTTTTTTATGCCCCATTTTATTATCAACGCCTCAATTCGTAGGCTGTAAATAAATTTCTTTCTCATCTCGATGGGAAGATTCTTGATAGAGTTTAGATGCGATAGATCATTTTTCGTCAAATTTAATTGTCCTCCTTGATGTTTTTTTTTCTCTTTACGACATCGTCACTGTAAATATGTTTTATAATTCAAGAACTGTTACCACTGAACTGTAATTGGGCACGCAAGGTTAACCGTCATTCACCTCTTGCATCAACGATTCTTTCCACCGAGAAACCTTTCATGCGGGCCTCTCGAGATATTATCGAATTTTATTTATTACCGAAAATTAAAGTAATAAGAAAAACTTTGAGTTGCGAAACTTGTGAAAAATTCACTTGCCCTATAATTTATGTGCTTTGACGTGCTCTTATTTTTTAATGTCCGTCGATTTATTACGTCACAAATATATATTTTGTATGCATTTTTAATGACTGTAACAAATCATAAAAATTGTCTCGCGAATAAATTTTTAAATATATTTTCGCTACAACAAAAAGTAATTCAATTATGGAATGAGAATTGAAACGAAATAAAATAAGAGCTTCGATTTTTAATTACGTCTCGAATGATAAAAAAATAAGATTATGTTTTCGTTACGTTTTTGTTACGAAATCACCGGTGTCGAATTTGTCGCGTGTCATCGAGTATAAAAATAAAATTAAAAAAAAAAAATTTTCACGTGTACGAGTTCGTTTCTCTTGCGATTCGTGATTCTTCTCTCTTGATTTCGTCGGACGAATGTGTTCCGCGGGTGCATCGGGCGCGCGATAGGTGTTCGCGGTCCCGGCAGGAGTGTGTGGATTGTGTGCAGAATGAACGCAAACTGGGAGGGTAATTTGCAACACCGGCAATTTACATAATTAGCAGTTCCGAGGCTGAGGCTCTTCTCGATTTTTGCAAGAGTATTTCTTTTCGCCTCCCCTCTACTTTTCCACTTTTGCGCTCATATACGAACGGACGACGACGGACGAACGCGAGCCGCGCATCGTTTTCTCCTCTCATCTCTCCCTTTCTTTCACCATTTTAATGTTTTTTATTCACGAATTTCTCGCTCTTTTCTGAGGAGTCTTGCACATAAAAACGCGTCGATCGTATCTTGGAAATGTCGAATTTATATTATTCATTCTCACGATTTTGTTATTGACAAAAAAATTCACATGTAACGCTCAATTTTCTTTTATAAATTCTAATTAAATTTGAAAAAAATTTTTCGTAATTAAATTTAATTGAAAAATAAAGTGGTAAATTTTTTCTTATTTATTTGGTATTTCTTGTAAATTTCCGAAAAACTTTAGTTCACAAGTGTAAAATTACTTCGAATGTAAAATACGACTCTATCCATATCTTTCACTCTCTCTTCGTTTTTCTATCAGTACGAGAAATTTCCCATCTTTTCGAGAACTTTTATTGAGAAAATTTTAATTCATCTAAATTTATCTATAATTTGACATACTGAAAGAAATTATTTTTACAATTTAATAAAAAGGTATTTAACAGACAGAAATTGAAAATATTGAATAATATTCTTTGTTACTGATTCCAAAATACAATTCTAAAGTAAAAAAAAATCAAATTTTATTCCAGAGACATTAAAACTTGTGAATAAAATTCAACGACGGCAAATTCCAACGGTCCTTGGTGACGGTCCGTCGGACCAAGGAATGAACGCCCAATCGACAGTCACAAAATTCTCATCGAAATCTGAAATGGAGAACAGGAAAAAAAATGAACAAAAAACCTTCATGATTGGATTGAGATTGATATAATTTATTTCGCTATATCGTTTTGAAACACGAACTTATATAATATCTCTTCGGATATTATCCCGGAGGTACGGTCTTCTATTAACCGTAACGCAGCGCGAGATTTTTAAAATCACATTTCTCGTATTTACACGCCTTATTTACACACGCGAGACAACGACGAGCGATGCGTATCGATCGGAGATGAACGCGTTGAGATCAGGTCGAAACTATCCTCGAGTACGATCTCCAATTTTTATTAGATACAATTTTCCACGTTTTAATCGATGAATTTTCGCCGAACGATCCGAATCGCCGTCGTCTCGCTCCTCCTCCTCGCTTCTCACGACATTCACGCTCTTTTATGTATACATATATTTATATATAAATATTCATATACATGTTTAATATAATAATTTAAATTGTACATCGCGTACAACGATCGTTAAAAGGAATACTGCTCGTCGTAGACACACACAACGACTTAATTCGTAAGTACATCGTAAATATGTTGCTTCTTCGTTTTTTTTTCTTCGCTTTTTATTACACTGGGTTTTTTTTTCTCGATTATTTTTCGATTTTTTTTTAAGGTATCAAGTTTGGCACTCGTTGTTTTCGCTCTTTCAGCGCTTTGTCAACGTTCACGCGTCCACACATTCGCTCGCACTCAATTTTCGCTCATAATTTCCACTCATTTTCACGTATCTCATCAACGCGGTATATCCGGATGATGCATCACTCTTATTTACATACTTTCTGCACTTTTTCCTCTTCCGAACGAGAGAAGGAAATTTCCGTCGATCTCAGTCTCTACAGTATTCGATTAATAATATTGTTATTATTATTATTATTGTTGTTGTTTATTATTATTATTTACAATTTTTTCGTTCTGACTTCTGTATTTTCTATTTAATCTCGTTTTCTCCACTCTCTTTATGGCGAATTTATTATGGCAAGATTAAAAACACTTCGCGCGAGTTTTTTTTTTTAATAACTTTTATCGTGCGCACGATCCAAGCGACGAAAGATTTTGGAATTTTTTTCTTACGATTCGAAAATGAATTGGATTTCGTTTTGATTCGAGAATTGAATTTCTCTTTTCTTTTTGTCGCAGAAAATGGATATTTTGATGGATATTTTCCTCATCTTCGTCGAAGTTGTTCCGGAAGACAATACGAGCGAGTCTTTTTCTCCCTCGTTCAATCGTCCCGCACGGGAAGATTTTCCCCACTTCCGGCGGAACTTTATCCACGGCCGTTTAGCCGATCTTCCTCCCGATATCGTTCTACGTCGCGAACAATGGCTCCATTACCCACGAACTTCCGATCGCTGAGAGCATTTTTCCGTGTCACGTTCGATGAAATTCTCGGCGACTCCTCGAGGAGAAAAAAAAGAACGTTTTTCCTCCCTTATACGTGGAAATTCTTCAATGATGAGAAAATGATGAGAAACCAGAGCATTTTTTGACTTTAGCACATTTTGGAATTTGAAGAATTTTCAAGACAAAAAAAATTCTTCTTTCCAAATTTTTGCACAAAAGTCGCTGATTTAAAAAAATTTTTGATTAAAAAATTTTTTTTTAATTTAATTTTTCTGGATCCCATACGTGTGAGTGCTTTTTATTCTCGTGTCTCCGTGTTCGTGTATTTAAATATTCGTGGAGAGGCGCAGAGTTATTTATATCGCGCGAGCGTGAGGAACTTTTATCGTTTTCTTTTTTTTTTTTCTTCATCATTGATGGACGCGACGAAGGATGAATAATAGACGGAGGACATTATGAGGAGCTCGCGCGTTTTATTCTAAATGTACGATCGTAGCTGGTGAATATTTAAGATGAGGTTGTACGCGCCTCAATCGAGGCACGTGACGTCTACCAGCTACGCCTCGGAACCGCTAGAACACTCTTCCGCCTCGGGATCGATGTGCTCCCCGGCATCCTCGTCGTCCTCCTCCTCGTGATGATAATCGCCGGTCTCTTGTTGCCATTTGCTAACGTGATGAGTGTTTTTGTTGTTGTTACCGTTACTGTTACCATTACCGCCCGACTGCTGCTGAGCCTTTGCCTCCTCCTCCTGCTGCATCCTCTTGTGCTTCGTTCGACGATTTTGAAACCAGACTTTCACCTGAAACAAATTTAAACAAAATTTTTAACATTTTTTTTCATCGAAATTTTTTTTAATTGAATAAAAATGTGTGCAAATAATTTGAGGAATCGTGAGTAGAGAATTTATTTTTATCAAATAATAATAGAAGATCCAAATTTTTGACTTAAAATTAAAATTTTTTGTCATTAGAAAAAGTCATCTAGGGACTAAGTCAATTGATCAACTTTATCTTAAATATTATTCTCCTAATAACTTTTTGACAGTAATTTCGGTGGAATATTTTGAAGTGTAGTATCAATTATTTTTCCTGTGATCCAAAAAGGAAAAAAATAACTTTTTCAAAAATTTTTTATCCGGACTGTCATTTGACTAGAGAATACTTGATCAACCACTTTAATTTAACAACAATGTGTGCAAATATTGAGGAATCGCACAGAAGTTCTTTTATCAAATAATAATATATCAAATTTTTCGACGTAAAAATTAAATTTTTCTGTCCATCATCAGAAAAAGTCATCAACGGACCGATATCAACGTGATATTGGATTTAGCGTAATGACAAAATCACCGAAAACCTGAGAAGCATCGGCGATGGGAGGCGAGAGAGGAATCACCATTATTTCGGTACGGAAGCGACTCTGAGAATCGCCGGAAAACGAGGAATCGTGCTCAGGAGATTTGCACCCCTCCGCGATCGATCCTCCCCCTGCCCTTCCGCAGTCAGAGACCAATCCCGGTGTTGACAGAAGGGTGAGACGGAAAAAACGATGGGCGGATGTTCCGACTCGATCAGCGGCACACACACAAGCTGCACGGTATATATCGATGCCAAATTAAGTGGCAACTAGTCAGACGGATCCCCTTTTTTCCCTTGACGACCCCTTGCGGCTTGCTATACGAAAATTCACCCCTCGCCAATCGAGATTCTCATTCGTTTACAATGGACCGACTCGTTTTCGTATTTACCCCTCTATCTTTCTGCAATTTCTCGTCAAATATCGAACACACGAAAATTCGAATAAGAGTCAAAAAAGGGGTGTAAATATTTAGTTATTATTTTCTCTTTTCCTCTCATCTGTTAACGAAAACAAGGAAAACTTTGCTCAACGACTAAATTTAATAATAAATAGTCTATTAATTTAATTAATCATTGTAGATACGAAAAAATGTGTCAATTGTCTAATAAATATTGTTTAATATTTATAATTGTATAATATTGCTTTGTTTAATTTTTTAATAAAAAAATATCTGCGCAATTTCATTAATGAATTTAGAAACTAGATACGTGTCCAACATTTCATATTTTAAAGAATTTGCATAATTATAAACTGAGTACGATTTGATCGAATATACAATCAAAACCTCAAATTGTATAAAAATTATGAAAATAAATCGAATTATTGTTGAAACGTTTTTAGCAAAATTTTCAAATCTGTCACGTTTCAATGATTTTTAAAAATTAAAGTAATGTTTTTGTATATGAAAAATGGTGTGTGGAGGGTTGCTCAATAAAATTCTGGCGTCGTCCCACTGTATTAAAATATGGGGATGAACCCAAGTTTAGTGAACCATTTTGAAATTATCGACGCGTAAAATCCCCTTTGTCCTGATCTCTTTCACGGTGGATCGTCCCGAGAGGAAAAAGAGAGCGAGTGAGAAAGTCAACGGGGTAGAAGAAAAAAAAGAGCGAAGCGTGTGGATCCAGCTCGAGGAAAAATATGTCTCCGCGCTTGGAAGGATCTGTTGCAATGAAAACGATACGAGGGAGAGAGAGAGAGCGTGACAGTTCGATGTTTGGCTAACTGCCTTTGTCAATGCACCTAACGTGGTTTTGACAACCCCCGGATTAGGATCCATCTCTTTTCCCCCTTTCTTTTTTCCTCTCTCCTCTCTCACTGAATGACGATTAATTCGAACGCCTGTAAAACGATCCATATGCGGCTATTATTGTACAAAAACGAGCATTCACATACGTATTTAAACTTTTTTATCATCCAGAATATTTTCTTTCATTCCTCTTTATTCATTGAGAAAGTACAGGCCGAATAAAGAATTTTTTTTATAATGCAGCCCAGATTTTAATCTCTATAAAAATTCCATTAAAAATATTTTTTACTTATGTAAATAATATTAAAAAAAATATTCTCAATCATGTTACGTTTTTTCGTTAATAATAAAATTACATTGAACGTTTGTGAAAATTGAATTTAATCATAAAAAAATGTATTTAACAAAAATATGAATTTTTTTTAATGCAGCTCAAATTTTAATCTCTACAAAAATTCCATAAAAAATATTGGTAAATATTCAGAACAACCACTTTTCTGAAAAATGGTAAAAAAAAATTTTTTTCTGGATTTATCACTACATTATGTTTTTTTTGCCATTTTTCAGAAAAGTGGTCTTTCTAAATAATTACCAAAATATTTTTTATTAATGTCTCAAAAAAAAAAAATATTCTCAATTATGATACGTTTTTTCGTCAAAAACAAAATTACACTGAAAATTTGTAAAAATTTAATTTAATAAAAAAAAATGTATTTAACAAAAATATGAATTTTTTAATTCGAAATTTGTATCCTAACGGATCTGCGCATAAAAAAACAGTAGCGGCCATTTCCTGCAACGATTTTCATCCCCATCTGTACCTCCATCCCCCTTCCTTTGTCAAAGTAATTTCACGAAAACGATGGAGACACTTATCGGACGATTAAGAGGGCAAATATAGAAGTGCTCCCCCGATATACATCCCTGATTTTCGTAACTATCCGCGTCGTTTCTCCGTTCCGCAAACTTGGGAATACGCGCGAGTGTGCCCGAGGAGCACTTTTGTGCACCCTCGTTTCTCTCTCGACCCTTTCCACAATCCTATTATGTATCACCGCGTAACCGGTTGGCGAGAGGATCGAAAACTGCCCCTGATGCTCGAAGTAGAGTCGGTGTACACGTGTATGCATTATCCAATGTATATATATGTATTATCCAACGTATATAATGTATTATCCAACGTATATAGGTATCATCCAAGGTATATATGTATTATCCAACGTATATATGTATTATGCAATGTATATATGTATTATTCAACATATATAAGTATCATCCAATGTATATATGTATTATCCAATGTATATACAGCCAATGAACGTTCCAGGAATGAAGAGAGAAAGATAAAACGAGAGAAAGAAGAAAAAAGATTTTAAAAAAAGAAAAAGCTCTCTCTGTTGCCTCGATACAGTCTCTACTCCTGTCCCGGGTTCATCGAGGTTACCCCTATTTGATAATAACCGTTCCACGGATCGAGGGCTGATCGCCATGACAACGATTCTCCGACCCTACGATGAAGCTTTCCCATTGGTCGCGACGTCGTCTTTCGCAACCCCTGGAGGCTGCACGCACTTGCGCGCCACCCCTCGTCCAACCAATCTCTCACTATCTCGCCCCTTTTTGCTATCCCCTTGCGCCGCTACCCGGGCATTCGCGAAAACTCGAACCATATAGAACGGCTGGAGAGCTTTTGGGAGAGCTTTTGCCGCATAAAACATATATCTAGACCAACCGTGGTAGAATTTAGTACAATCGCTCTGGGAGGTTCAACCATCGGAATATCTACATTCAAATTGAATCTTTTATTGTAAGTGTAAAAGTTTTGTTACTTCTAGAAGGATGAAAATTGTAATTTTACTTTGCAAAATTATTGTTGAAAATATATTATAATTCAGATTTAGTTAAAATCATTTATTTTGATGTAATTCGATGTAATATATGTAATTCCAAATGCCTTTTGAGTGAATTTTTTCGAAATTATTTTTAATCATAGTGTAACAGAAATTCTTTTATGGGAAATGTAAAAGTTTTGTTACTTCCAGAAAGATGCAAACTGTAATTTTCTTTTGCGAAATTGTTATAGAGAATTGATTATAATTTAGATTTAGTTAAAGTCGTTTATTTTGATGTAATTGTGAGATGTATTTTAGTAATTCGATGTAATATACGTGAGTTTAAATGTCTTTTGAGTTCATGTTTTCAAAATTATTTTTAATAAAAGTGTCAAAGAAATTCCCAAAAATTGAGTCTCTTTTTTATTGACCATGTAATAAATATAATTTTTTTTCTGCTTCTCAAATCAATTATTTTATATTTCTAACAACCAAGCATGATGAAAATGATTTTCTTCAGAAAAATCGTAAATAGATGAGATTAAAAATAACTTCGAATCAATTTTATAGACTTTTAATATATTCAGATATAATAATACTCGAATCGAATTATTCCGAATCGTATAATTATAATATTTTCATCATTTATTTCCCAAAAAACACGAAAAAGATTAAAATCATCAAATTATCAAAAACAAAGATATATAATAATAATCGAATCAAGTTCTTCTGATCCTTCCAATTACAATATTTTCAGCATTTACATCCCAAAAAAACACCAAAACCAATAAAACCATCAAATGATCAAAAAACTCAATGAAAACCCCAACACACTTTCATTATTAAATCCTTATTGAATCTCGAATCAAATCGCCCGTCGCAGATGGTGGATCGAGAAATACGAGAAGAATGAAGTAGCGGAAGAATGAAAATCAAGAAAAAAGGAGAATAAAACCGCACTCAAGGGTACGGGGATAAAAAAGTTGCACGGTGAATAAAGGGAGGAAGTGGAGAGTTCGCGTCGTTTGCGCGCGCGTCCCGATCCGACGACGACGACGACGACGAGGACGATGGACGGTGAGGTCGGCTCGTCGGATAATTGAAGGCGCTTCTGGTAACGCGCATAAGTGACAGGCAAACACCTTATACGTAAACTCGAGTGTGACAGCTCGCGTACACGCTCGTAAGCAGCTTTTCCATTGCTCTCTTATATATACGCGCCGAGCGGTTTTGCGCGATCCAACCCGAGGATACACACTCACACTCGTTATGCCATTTGCACGAGAGAGGAAAGAGAGGAGAGAGAAAAGATGAAGGTACATCGAAGTGTAGAAAGAAGTACTGTCGACAAAAAAAAATAAGCAAAGAGAAAGAAAAAGAAAGAGAGAGAGAGAAACTCGCGATTATCTGCAATCCGGATCGATAAAAAAAGGACTCTGTTGACTCTCGTTAGCGAGCATATAGTTTGGATCGAGCTCTCGCGCGCACACACGTTATGTGTGAGAGAACACGTATATTTGTCCTGTTGGATAACTCGTCGGTCGCCGGTGATGTACGCAGGAATGTGTACGAAATCAAGAATGCTTCGGCCGATATAAAACGTGTCCCCTCGGCTAATTAAATGTAGATATACCGTGGGCGAGTCCTCATATTGATGGCATGTGTATTTTAGGCGAGTTAATTAATAATACGAGATATAAGCGTATATATGTGTGTAAATATATTTATATATATGTGAAAATAATTTATAATATGAAATATCAGTAGTGTGACCGGTCGCAAAGAGAAAATCTACATAACGCGAGAATTATATATGACACATAAAAGATAGAAGGGGACTGATAAGGCGAATGTCTCGTACGAGACTGTTTCTTTTTTTCTATCTGCCGATCTTTTTCCTTTTTTTTTTGACAATGTGTAGCAAGATCGTACGTGCCCGAACGTACTCGAAACCATCGATAAACGGAAATCAATTAATTTGGCTCGTTAATTAATATTGTAATTACAGAGATGAGAGCGCGAGAAAGACGAACGGAAATTTCGAGTGTCCCTTTTATTCGCGTTTTGATGTGTGCAGGAGATTTTTTTTTTTTTTTCGTGCTCGGCTATTCATTTCTCGCGAAGTCTTTATGTCCTCTGTTAAATATAATTACGTTTATCGTCGCCACCCGTCGCTCTCGATTGGCTTCGCCCAAACCTTTTTTTTGCTCATTCCGAGATATCGGACGCTCGCGCTAATGGAAATTAATATCGGAGCACGGAGGAAAGGCAAATATTATCTTGTCGAGCTTTTCGGATACGTATCAAATAATTTTTACAGCCGTTTTTCATTCGATATTGTGTAATTTTTATTTTTTTATATTTTTTCATGAAAATTACAAAATTGGAGCTTTTCAGGAATGATATAAAGAATATATTCTCATCGTTCATCTCTTTTTCCACCCTCGTCTCTCCGTTTTAACACCCACACTGGATATAGATTTCGTAGCTTAATCCTCGAGAGATCCGACGGTCACGCTCGAAACATTATTTTTAATCCTTCCATTCGATAACCCGCGCCCCCTTGCCTTGGCTCGCTTGAATAAACCGTGCAATGTTATTTTTCGATCTTCCGAACGTTAATAACGGCGAGATGTGACACGCAATCTCTTTTTCCTTACATGTTTTGAAAAGAAATTTTTTATTATTTTTACCATTTTTCACAAAATTTAATTTTGCATCGGAATTAAAAATTTTTGCGTTATTTTGTTAAAATTGATTACTTTATTACAGCTTCGAATTCTCTCAACGTAAAAAAAGATTTTTTTTTTGTGTATTCATTCATCTATCTCGTTAAAATGAATTTTTATCGGATCGAAGGAAAAAAATGAAATTCGCACAAATTTAACGATATCGCGTTTGTTTCAACGAATCCAAGAGGGATGTTATTTTTCGATCTTCCGAATTTTTATTTTTATTATATTTTTACCATTTTTCACAAAATTTAATTGCATCAAATATTAATTTTTCGTTATTTTGATAAAATTGATTATTTTATATTACAGCTTCGAATTCTCTCAACGTAAAAAAGAGTTTTTTTTGTATTTATTTATCTAACTCGTTAAAATTAATTCTCATCGAAAGAAAGAAAGAAAAAAATGGAATTCGCACGAATTTAACGATATCGCGTTTGTTTCAACGAATCCGAGAGAGTTTCTATTTTTTCTTGCAACTATTCTCGCAACATCGAAGTTTCCTCGTCTCCTTTTTGCTCGAGGTGCGCATACGAGCTCGACTATTTTCCCGCGGGCACACATCTATCGGAGGAGGGAAGTAGTGACAGTGACGGGCGTAGATCGTGACGAGAAAAGCAACGGTCGCGAGTTCTCCGCTAATACCGCATGCATATACGCGATATCCACAATGTAACAGCCAATAATTTGCTTACGAGATGTGTCTCGAAAGTTCACCTGCGAGCTTTGATAAAAAAAGGGTCATTAACATCGAAAATTAATCTCTCATCAATAAGAACACATTTTCTTGCTTTTCTCATCTTCAGTAATAAATCCCATTATTTTTTTACTATTTTTTAAATTTGTTATAGTAAATTTATATACTTTAACATATTTATGTACTTTTACTACCAACGATAAATGAGTTTTATTTGTTTATTTACTTTTTATTTTTATAGTATTATAAAAAAAATTATCTTTAATCGATAACTAACGAAATTTTTAAATAAGATAAAAAATCTCTCAATTTCGAAATGAAAAGATTTACTACTAAAAATATCATATATTGTCGTTCTTCTCTTTTATATAAATTGAAGAAAAATTTTAATTGATATTTAGTTACTGTATGTGTAAGTCGTAATTGACAATTATTCAACTCCGACGATAAACAAAGTAATGACCGTAAGATGGGTTTTTCGGATTTGCGAATGGAGATATCGAGGATTTAATGCAGAGAGGATGGAAGAGAGAACGACTCAATAATGAATAGTCTGCGTGACGATACAGGAAGAAGTCTGCCGAGTTCGGGCACGGATGACGAAGAGAGAGAGATAGGGAAGAAGCTTTGAGCATCGCTATACTTTATTCTCTCGCTGGATAGGACGCAGCTCATTATGCATAGAGAATCGGTACGCGGCCTGCATAATATGCAAACTTCTCCATTACCGTCGTCGCTCGCAACGTAATAGCCCGTTCGAAGCGCGAGCTCGTACGCTCCTCGGAGCTATATTCGACCTAACCATTTATACCTTCACCTATAACTATCATACACAAATACGGAGTGAGAGAGAAAAATCCCAAATATATATCTGACGACCGAAAATACAAAATGTCAAAAAATATCGCTCATAATTTTAAAAAATCACTAAATAAAAAAATGCAACTTCGGATTATAGTTCAAAGACCTCATATATACGTACTTAAAAGTGGAGATATCGAAGCTATAACATTAATCAAGAGTCGCGGTAGAGACTCGAGGCAAGTACATTTACGGAACGTCAACTGTACGCTCTCGAGCTACCGCTACTCTTTTTCTCCGAGTTTGCT
>JAPYYX010002381.1:0-30676 GCA_030522605.1 Cremastinae sp. B BG-2022a | reverse complement strand
GACAGTAATTCTCGGTGGAATATTTTGAAGTGTAGTAACAATTATTTTTCCTGTGATCCAAAACAGAAAAAAGTAACTTTTTCAAAAACTTTTTACGCGGACTCTCATCTGACTAGAGAATACTTGATCAACCACCTTAAGAGATCAATTCCTTAATTTATATAAATTCAAAAATACTTACGATGATCAATTCTGTATGATTGGGTGCAAATTTGATTATCGCCAAAGTCCCAAGATCTCCTCTCGTTCTCGCGATCTCTGTTATGTCCGAGAACGGAACTGGGTGGATGCCTGTCAGTCTCGTGAGTAGCTCGTCGCTCGATCGTCGACGAGAGATCGAGAAAGTGACCGGAAATCTCGCTGTTTCCGCGATGATAATCCTGACGCGACAGGCTCGAGGGCTGATGCGCGTCGAGCTCCTTGTACGTTGGATTGCTCGAATTGAAGGAACGCACCGAGCTCTCCTCCATTTCCGCGCTCTCGTTCAGAATACTTCCGCCGGGAGGGCTCTCGTTTTCTCCGCTACCCCCGTTTCCCGTTCCCTCAGACTCCCCGCCACCCATCGTCGTTTCGCCTTCGTCGCTGCTTCCTGAAACATCAAGATCATATCCGAGCCTTGTACCAACACGAATTATCTCTGAATATACTCCAACCAATATCCGTAAACTAAGATTGACATCCAAATTTACGAAATTGTAAACAATAAAATGAAAAATTATCATTCAGAGTCTGCAAATCGTTTGTAACTTAAATCGAATCGACTTTGCATCATTTGTCGAAATTCATGATGCAAACTATATAAAAATTATCATAATTCAACGTTTTGCATGATTCAAAAGTTTATTGACTCACTATGATGATGAATAAATCATGATTGTGAAGTCACAGGACAATTAATACGATGATAAGACGGTGATAAAAAGATGACGTCGAATTTTCGAGCTCTTTATCTTTAACAGAACAAATCTTGGATAGGAAGAAAATGATGAAAAAACTGGATGGTCCAAAGTGGATAAGGATACTGGGTGGATGAAAGTTGAGAAATAATAAAATTGCGGATAGAGACTTTATCTTTCGAGCAACGGGTCTCTGTTTGAGGTTCGTAGGTTCCGCCGGTATTCCCCTTTACGACTCATGACGGGAAATCCTAGATACACAACGAGACCCGGCGAGGATCGGAAAGCGAGGAAGGAAGCCCGTGATAGTTCGCTCCGCTATCACTAAATTTACCACACACTTTTCTCACGTACATAATCCATTCGGGATATTTTTTCGTGAATAAACACGATCTGACCGACGTCTGCTCTCATCCCGAGAGTCTCGTTTTTCTCTCATCTCGACGCCTCGCGCCGGCGATATAAAAGATACGAAGTTTTGGTCCCATTGAACTGAAAAATTCTCAACGCGATAAGAAAAAAAAATCCCGACCGACTTTTATTGGAGGTTTCGCCGAATTCGTTCTCATCTTCTTTCCTGTTGACACTTTTCTACACAAATTTATACCTGAACTTCGTTTTTATTTCGAGGACTCGATAAAGATTTTTGCTCGGATAAACAATTCGTTCGTGTGACATTGCGATGGAATGTTTAAAAAAATTCGCGTTGATCATAGTCATTGGATTCATCTTTCGTATTTTTTCTCTCATCATCCGATCGGTTGGAGATTAAGAAGCGTTTGAAAAGAAAAAAAGTCGTCGCTAATCGATTGAGCAAACAAACCATGACGTGAATCTTGGAGGCAAGTGTCGATGGGGGTTGCGAGAATCTCGAGGGATGATCGTAAAGAAGACGAGCTGATCCGAGCAGGCGTGTCATTTGGCATGAACGCTAGTAAAAAAAAAATAAATAAACACTTCCAAGCGTCATCTCGAATCGGAAAGATTATTGTTGCAGGCGTCACCTCGAGCTTCGTCGTAAAAAATGATATTTCTAGGGACAGTACTCAACCGAGTTGTCTTTTTTTCTTCAAAAGTCAAGTACGTGTCTCTGGAGGGATAAGCATCGAAATCATGACGAGCACCAAATCGAATCAGTGTCTCTGGAAAAGTGAGAAGAGCAGCTTTTGAAAATTAGGGTCCCGATTAGATACCTTCAAGTGGCATTAAAGGGTTACAGCTTGTGGGAAAACAATCTATTCTCACGCATAAAATAATTTCCAAAACAGAAATGAAAAACAGATTATCATAAACAAATTTACATTTTAATTAAAATTTTAACGTACATACTTTCTATTAAAAAAAAAACACATCAGATCTTCAATCAATTGAATCACATCAATTGAATTTGATATTTTGACTATTGTTTTATCATAAAAATTTCATTCGATAATTCATCTTCGAGGAGGGTCCGAAAAATATTGAGATTCATGAAACAACAAGATTGTTGTATTTATAATAAAAGAGTCTCCTAAGAGGATGTATAAGTAAAAAAAACGAAAACATAAATATATTATGTGGGCTCGAGGGCGCGTAGAACACTCGAAAGTGTCTGGAACGTGATATTGTCTCGAATGTTATCTCCTCCCCGGTGCTCCTCTCCGCGCCGCTGGCTCCAAACCTTCGTAGAGAGCCGAAGAAAATATTTTCTATCTACGAAACGAGACACTTGCATTCGATTACATCTTCTTGACGCGTGAAAATATTTCTTGCTTCATTGAAAACAATTTGTTTCTCATCGTTAAATGAGAGGAAGAAAGATGAAAGTATAAAAATTAATGACCAAAGTTCTATGTTTGTACAAAAAGTTTTGAGATAATTGAGCAAATTGACGAGGAAAGGCATCAGAGAGGGGAGTCTCTTTCCAGGAGCCAAAAAGCCCAAACCACTCGTCTGACCGCACACAGGACGTCCTGACCGATATCAATATTGCAAGCAAATTTTATCTTTTTAAATACAATTTAAACATGAAAGCATTCCATTAGAATCTGCTAATACACAGGAAAGCTCGACTCTCGTTAATCGATAATTAAATCAACGATTATTACACTACACATTATAGCAAACGACTATATTTATGTTTGTAATTAAAATTAAAATGTCTCTAATTAAAAGTGTCTGGCTGCATCGTTATTTATCTGCAGCGTCTTTCGCGACGACCGCGTCATCCTGGTTGCTCTTAATTGCTCCTTGCAGAAAAAGAGGAAAGAGATTTTGCGGTCTCGAGATCCTGTCGTTTCCAACACTTGATATACCATCAAACGAAAAAACCCAACATGCGTACGCGTGTGCCGGTCAAAGAGAAGATAATCTTATCGTCGTTTTGTTCCAGTAGATTTATTATCGTCATCCGCAAAAATTATAGGTCGGGACTTCCAAAACAATTTTTTTTTTTGAAAATAAACTTGCGACTGTATTTATTATTTTGGACTCACCATTGCTTTCAGAATCGACGATGGGTTTTGTCAGATCGAGGCAGTCCATTGTTGAGAGCTTTCAAAAATCTCCAACGATTGTCATAAATAAAAAAATAACCAACAAACAAAGAAAACACTGGTCCAGAAACGAAAAATAAACAATCACGTCCTGTCGCACATAATCACGTTTTTTTCTCAATTGTGATAATTATTCTTCGTGAGAGTTATTTTACAGGTCAACTATCTCCTCAAGGCGACCTTCGATCTTTCGCGAAGATCGAGCAAAATTTCGCTATCCATCGGTGCGAGGTGATCCTCGTTGATTCGTCACAAATCTCAAATACTCCGCTGTCGACTGTCATTGGATTTCTCAAGATCGCGTACACCCGCGTTTCACAAACGTTCAAGAATGAAAGAAGAAGAAATATTTAAACAAAAACGAATTATTTCAACAATTCTTACTTAAAAGAGAAAAAAAGAGACAGAATATTGAAATCTAAATAAAGGACAAGAAAGAACAGTTCATCGCGCACTCACTCGTACGTCAACATTTTCACGCGATTTCTGAGCTTGATGTATGTAAATGTAATGAATATATAGAGACAGCATTGGTTGTGAGGAGCTGCGCCGTGTCAGCTGGCTCTTCGCAGACTAGAGAATCGTCCGGATCTTTTGAGAAGAGGATGCGGGACACGCGGTGGTTACAACGCGGATGGGAAACCCCTGTGGTACACGGCCACGGAGCCGGGGTGTGGCGAGAACGTTTGTTCCGTGATTCTGGTTGGCTCGCAGGCGGAGCAACCCCTATCGCAACAACCGGACTCAATCTCTCCCCTCTTTCATCTTCTCTCCTTTCCCTCTCCTCTTTGCTCCTTTCTCGCGCTCTCTCTCTCTCTCTTCCTCTCGGATATCACGTACACATCTCTGACATCTCAAACGTTTTATACACTCAGCATCCCTTGAACCTTGGCTACGATACACACATACAAATGCACACACACACTCCGACTTCCTCCCTCTCGTTAATACTCCAAGAGAGGAAGACGAAATCCTCCGGATTAAGACTAAATCCGACATTTAAATTCATGCATTTAATTATTCTCGACTCGTTTGAACGTCCAGCGAGAGCCGCATCGAGCTGAGAGTTTTAGAATATAATTGTGAGAATAATAATAATAATATAAATTCGTACAATTTTTTTGTGAATGGAAAGCGGGGAAATTCTGCGGTCAGGAATCAGCGGTTGAAACGCTTGTACTTTTTCTCCTCGGTTTTTTGATATCTCGCTTTTTCTCGTATTCGAGTGATCCTCCCGAGGAGCGTGCACACCCCTCGTTCAAGAAAAAAAGTGGCTTTTCAACGAGATTTCGAAGTTGAAAAACCTGGTGGAGGGACCCCACGTCGAGACGGGCGAGAGAAAAAAGCGAGACCGACCGGGACAAGCTTGGTCAGTTGCGGATACGCTCAAAACCAAAAGGCTCTCTCTCGCTCTCTCGCGTGTCGGTTTTCTTTATTGGCGTAGTAGTCCAGAGGAGAAAATAAAATATCTTTTTTCACCTCTTATTGCCCTCGAATCCATGTCAATGGCACTCGCCGGAGATCCGAGATCTTATTTTTCCTTTGCCATGCACGAATCCACAATTTCGATTAAAAAAAAAAACAAGGACGGAAGCGCGTGAACGTTTGACGTTTCGACGCGGCGTCGAATTTCCATCGAAAATATTCTCAGAGTCATTCTTCGCTCTGCTTTTGTTTTCTCCTCGCATTTTTCTCTCGTTTATCGGTATTTGAGATTGTCTTTCTATTTACGACGATATTTTAAACTTCACGCCAGTTAAACTTTTATGATACGAAACTGCGACTAACGCGAGGTAGAGAAATGAACGCTGTATTTCAAAATCAAGCTGAAAAGCTTGTCAGAGTGACAAGATTTCACACCCGCAGAAATTCGGAACGCGTGGAATTGATATTGAACTTTTTTTATAGCGAGAGAAAAATGTCGTATATGAGGTCGTACAAATCTTCATCCACATTTAATGGAAGAGAGGAAAAAAAGGGGGGCTGGATGGTGAAAAAAAGGGGTGCAGTTTGCCCACAGTCGTATGGGGGTGTATTTTACACAACTTTAAGACATGTGTCGCGGTCTTGAGCACTTATATCACTTTTTATGACTCGTGCCCAAGGCGAGAACCGCGTGCGTGTAATCCTTGTTCTTCGCCTTTTCCTCACTTTTTCAACATTCGTCTGTGATTCTCATATTATATTTCCAAACCTGCCTCTCTCTGCTCTCTCTTTTTTTTTGATTTATTACGAACGCATCAAAAGGGTCACTCGTGGGTCTCGTGTCTTTCCTCGCTTCACGACCTTTTTTTTATATCCTCGAGATAAACCGAAAGATTTTTCGACGAAACACACGAAAAGTGGATGATTCAAATTCCTTTTTTGGATATTCAATATTTTTATTTACGATTGTTGACTTTGAACTATTTTACGATTTATTTTAATGAGAAAAAACGGTGAATTGGAAGCTTCAGAGAGATTTTTTAACTTTCGTTGCTCTTGCTATTGTTGAAGAATACGAGGGTCGAGAATCGAAGTTGTAAAGGCGATTGCAATTTGATAGTGTATTAGGGGTTTGTTGTGGCTTGACAAAAAGGTGGGATCTAAGCTGTCGGGGCTGTTCGGAACACGTGATCAACGGAAGCAATGACCAGCGAAAATATCAAAGGGTTATCACGCATCTAAGCAAAAGGAGAGTTAGAGGCGAGTTGGAAGATTGCGAATAGAAGGGCAAGAGAGAAAGAGTATGTGTGCATTTATGTGTAGAGAGAAAGAGAGAGAGAGAGAGAGAGAATGAGTGAGTGAGTTCACTCGGGGTTGGTCGAGTCGAGTGCTTCCTACGCTTTATAGATATAAGCACACGAAAGCTCAACTTCTGACACGTAAAGTGACGATGTCGTAACGTCGAAGCGAGGATGGCGAAGCGAGGCTTCGCTCTCTGTCGAAGCCGTGAGGAAAGAAAGGAGAGAAAATGCTGCTGCTCTCGGCTCAAGAGAGGGGGGCCGAGCGAGCGGGCGCGAAGCTATTAAACTGACAGAAACACTTGCCACCCCCGCGATCCCGAAGCCTGCCTGCTACCCCCTCACCGCTGCTGTCGAGACGAGGCCAAACGCGTCCCGTTCCGTTCTCCACTTTTCCCAAACGCCGTTTCCGAGCGCTTCTCATCCTCATCCCTTAACACCCATCTCCGTCCCTCTCTCTCTTTCTCTATTCCTTTCTCTCCTTCTCTTTCTTTCCATTGCCAACCACCCTTTACCAATCCCTTATACTCCCAACACCGTTATTAATATTTTTCACACCCCAAATTTTGTCTCCTCCCTATCTTTTGCTCCCTCTTGCTCCATTCGCTACATTTTTACACTTTATTAAATATCTGCCCACATTTTTATTTCATAATTTCGGGATTCATGTTCGTTCGTAAGGATTTTCCATTCAAATTTTTTCCCCGTTCATCCGGACATACAAATCGAATTCTGCACGATTCAAATATGAACGGTATCTATAAAATTATGTTTCTGGATCTTTTAGATTTTTAAATTGCAATATATAAAAATCAATTTTGGATTTTCATTTGGAATTTTCTGTAACTTGAAAATTTTGGTGTTTTAAGTTTTCTAGACATTTAGGTTTCTAGACGATATAATTAGGTTTCATGGCTTATTCTTCAATCTTTTTATACTACATATTTTTAAATACTGAGACACAAAATATATTTTGTAACTAAACCCATAAAAATGAAAATTTGCGATGAAAAGTTAAAAAACGAGTCTTAAACAATTTATTTTTTATTTTTCAAATCATGCTCTAGGGCATGTCAAAAAGAGATTTTCTTAAATCAAAATGTACAGACTCTGAAGTAGTCAAAAGACAACACACTATAATATACCTACATGTATGTCCGCAAAACAAAATCACAATTTTAACATGTGTGTGTAACACGCATGAGCTTATTTTTCTCATAATCCTTTCATTACACATAAAATAAAATTTGGCTCTCATATCTATATTTCGAAATCAAGTCAATGGTGTCTGGTGGAATAAAATCTCGTCTGGAGTGTTCGATACGGAGAATTATTTTCTCGACTTTCAGAGGGTCCTTTCTTCACGAACGAAGTTAAAGAAGGACGAATGAAGTATAGCGTAAGAAAAGATCGGTATCCCGGGCACGAAAATTTCGGTGCTTCATTGAAGAATCAAAAATCGAGTGCGAGAGCGCTCAATCCGAATAGAAAAAAAGAAGAAAAAATGTTCTCGAGTGGGCCGCTGACAATTCGCTCGACCGTTAACCTCTTCTCTCGAATTCTCGCATTCTCCAGTGCTCCGTATTATATACTCGGCACACACACACACACAAAATTCGAGCCCGAAGAAAAACTCTCCTTCGATCGTAAAAAAAAAAAGAAAGATCACTCCAAGTCGCTAAACAAATTTCCGAGCCGAGAGTCGAGTGGCTGAGATTTCGGATCTACAAATTTTATAAAGACTCCGAGCAACGTGACTCCGAAGCTTTTAATAAAGTGGATTTGGACATTCGCTCTCTCCGACCTTTCTGTCTTTGTCCCCGCGATATGAGAATTTTTATACAAGAAAAGTCGAGTGTGGTAGATTCCATCGAGATCTCGATTCCTCTCGCTGAATGTACGTGCAGATTCATAAGACATTGCACATTCAACGGAATTGAATAGCTCATATACCACCCCTAACGAAATTTTTCCCCTTCCTCTCTCGATCTCTCGATCTCTTTACTTGAGAAAATACACACACGTGCGCTCCTTCACGTGTTCTCATTCTTCCTCCTCTCTTCCTTTCTCTCATCCCCCATAAGATTGCTCTCATTTGTAAGCAGATGACTGCCGTTAACGGCCGAGCGAAGTCTATAATTTGTTCGCCATCGAATATATATTCGCCGAGAAAAAGATAATAAAAAAGAGAAAGAACGAGAGAGAGAGAGAAGAAGAAGAAAAAAGCGTAGAGGGAGCAAAAGAGAGAAAGGAATTTTTTGACGTTTCGTGTGTACACACTCAATGCCGCGGTGATTCCAAAGTGTTCCGCTAATGCGTGCCGCATTTGTGCTTCCTTCATTCATTCGCGTCGCCGTGCACGATCCCGGGGATGTTTTAAAGACAGAGAGAGATGGAGATATCAGTGAAAAAGAGACGAACAGGGGTGAGAAATATGTATCGCAAAAAGGGGATAAGAAGAGATTGCAAGACAGAAGAGTCGAGAAGAATGAGATTTCGTGCGCGCGCACATCACGCAGCGTGTGTTTTCTCTTAAATAACGCAAAAAGAGTGAGGAAGAGAGTAAAAGAGAGAGAGAGAGAGAGAGAGAGAGAGAGAAATCAGAACGACGTTTCGCGCACCCCGCCTAGAGGAACTTGAGACGCGATTGTTGTAAGCACCGCGTGCGTTCTTCTCTTCTCTCCATTGCCATTTAAAGAGATCGAGCCAGTAGAATAAAGGAGAGAGAAAGAGAGAGAGAGAGGGAGTGAGTTAGGTTCGTACAGATCGCATTGTGCTTGAGATCTCAGCGCTGTGCCCACCGGAAGTCACCGGAAGACGATCAACTAACGGAAGACCCCACTGCCCGGGGCCTCAAATGCGCGCACAATATCCGTACGATCTCGACATGAAGGAAAGAAAAAGAGAGAAAGAGAAACACGCCCTCGTGTCAGAAGACGCAACGACACGGCCGCCCGTGTCTCTTTCTCTCTTTTTCTTCTTCTACAACACAGAAGAAAAAAAAATCAAATTCCTCCTCTCCTGTACTTCGATATTCTTTTTTTCACTCCTGGCTGCTCTCTCTTGTTCTCTCGACTTTTATATGTATAACAATTCTCTCCCGGCGACGACTCTCGCTGATGTCACGCGAGACGCGTGTGCGCACGGGAACTTTTGATTTCCCTTTATTCTCCCTTGTTCTTCTTCTCCTTATTCGAGTCGCAGGGGGTGTGTGCCTCTGATTCTTCTCGCTCGCGATTCTCATTCACTCGAGCCATCTCGGTTGACGAAATCTCGAAGGAGAAAATAAAGACGCGGACGCGCCGTCGATCCCAGCGGGATGGATTTTATTTTATTCCGATAATGACGCGATCAACGAGACTTTCCTCGTGTAAGAATAATCCTCAGAGCTCAATTTCCATCGCTATCACTCTCGGTAATGTATTAACAAAAAAAATCGAATCTCGTTAAATGTTTCCTTTTTTTCTCTTTCGATGAAAAATAAAAGAGGCAAAAAAGCATAAAAAGTGTTTGGGAAATCAACAATGGGGCTCGGGAAAACGGGAAGTATCGCTCGCATCGAGAACAAAGTGTCGGTATATATGCGCGTGGTCAACGGGTATACCCGCGTTATTGGAAATTGATGGCCGGCTCTGGCGGCTCGCGAATCAGCGAGTACTATCGCACAAATTTACAATGGGGAGCTCGAGAGAGAGAGAGCACGGAGAGAGGAGAGAGCGAGGCGAGCCCGTACGTCCTACCCGAGTGCAAATATTGGTTGCATTAACAATTGAGGCTAATTATGTTTTGTTACAAATACTGCGCGTGCCTTCTCTAAGTACTGACACGGAGAGAGCGACGCCCGCGGTGTGTGTACGTATATTTAGAAAATCGTGCGTGTGTGGATAAAAGGGTGGAAATCGGAGAGAAATGGGGAGGAAAAGAGAGAGAGAAACTGCTCCTCGTTCCGTTCTATTCTCTTCCAATGCATCGACTCTCTCTCTCACTCTCTCTTTTACTCTCTCCTCCTCTCTCGTGAGGCCACTCGCCATTGTGATCCGGGGGCTTTGGTACACAGCCCTCCGGGCCTCTGGCGTGCAGTCGCCGTTAAATTAATTTTATCTCCGTGTCCGTATTAATATTGAATATGACGGGAGCGCCCCGTTAGAGCTGCGGCATGCTGTTGCTCTCCTGGTTATACCGCGAATCTCGCATTCTCTCTGCCCGAAACCTCATTCGTACATACATGGATACTGTATGGGCCTCATGCATGGATATAGATATGTACCATAAATACACATAAACATATATACCTTTTGACAAACCTGACGAACAAAACTTCCTCTCCCTTTCCTCCGCTCTTTCTCTCTCGCCTCTCTCACTCGAAGCTCTCTCCACCTCTGATAAATCATTCACGTTACGCCCTTTCGTTTCTTGACGTACAATTTAAACAGCCACCGGGCTTTTACGCTCACTTTCTTCTCGAATTCATTCCTCATTCCACTCATCTTCCCAATGTTAATTTCGTGCTGGTTACAATGTTGATAAGAATGATAGTGGATACGATTTATTGTGAGCTGAAAGACTAATTCGATTCATGCCTTATTGAAACTGATTTTTGATGCTTTTGAGACTCAATTTCATTGTTTCGATGCTATTGTATTGAATTTTGATTGCAAAATTTACATTCCAAAAAAATAATGGCTCTTTAATGTATCAAGAATTGATATTTATTAAAATTGAATTTTTATTGCGAAATTCACACTCCAAAAAATATGACTAACAATTTATATTCAGAATTCATAACAAATGATCAGAAAAACATATTTTTTAATTATAATTTTGTTAGAAATATACCCAAGAGACAGAAACAGTGTCTCGGAGATGGGGCAGAGCGGAGGCGCACGCGGTGAAATTTGATTTTGATTATGCCAGGCCCGGAAGCTGTTTGTGTCGAAGAGCAAAGAGAAGCAACCCTCTCGATCTCTCATCGGACGAACCCGGCGGGCTCTCTCGATGCCTTTCATATACATATATATATATACAGAGGGCAAATTATATACACGCTATCCTCAGACTGCGCACACGAACGCGAGGATATAAATATGTATGCGCGCGTTAGCGGCGATAGAATCGCGATGAGAGTGAGCGCGAAAACCCCATGCGGCGCTGACACCCCTTCGGCCTCGCGCGCGCCAGCGCAAGACAGAGCCGGAGAATAACAAGTTGGCAAGCCGGGAGCTCTCGCGAGCGAGATCAACGATTTGCGCAACGGAGAAACTCTCCTCAAACGATGAAAGAAGGGGAACAGATGTTTTTGAGAGCGCGCGAACAGCCAACATCGTAATCTATGTTCCGTAACATCGTAATTAAGGAAAAATGGAATTTCTCTTTCTTTCGTCCCTCCTGCTCGCTCTCACTTGCATATATGTATATATGTATATATTGTATATACAAATATACATTATACATATGTATATGTAAGCGTCTCGTCTGCTGAAATCTTTATTCTTTTTGGCGCTCGCTGGGATTTTTTTTTACTCGTGTATAGACACAGGAATGAAGCCTCTCAGTCAAGCTGCCTCGCGCAACGTATTCTCCAATGTTTCGTAAACTCTTTCCCTCTCTCATCTCCCACCGATGCGACGTCGATTCGTCATCGGAGCCTTCAATACTGTTGCCTTCCTCTGCGAGTGAAAGATACAGACGATATCCGATTCGATATTAATAATGGCATTTTTTCGAGAAAAGCTTTCTTCGTTTTCGTTCATTTGAGATGACTCCGATACGCTCGTGAAATGTGTGCTTTTGATAAGACGGATTTTGGTTATCAAGTCATCGGTCATGTCTAGTTAATAAATTGGTATATTCTAAATTAGGGAAATCTTTCGTAATGAATCTTCCAGTGCTCTGAATGACAAATGTTATAAAATATGAATTTATTTTCAAGTCCTTAAATGTCATATGACATTCTATTCAAATTTTCTTTTAATTTTTGTTGAAAATGTCTAGTAAGGTTTAAAAATAATTGTTGAGACCATTTTGCATCACTAACAATCGATTGGCAGCTGAAAACTTGGAATTTGGACGTCAAAGTTAACATTTTGCAAATTTAAAAAATTTTCCAGCGCCGATCGATTGTTGGTGATGAAAAATTTCATGAACGTCATTGACGTAGAATTTGATGACTTGGTTTAAAAAATATCACTCGTATCATTAATCCATTAATAAAATTTTGTTTATTTTTATTATCCGAGGGCTCAATCGAAGTGATTCCTCGGATGGATTCTTAACCCGGGAGAACTCGATAAGCCTGATAATAAGGCTTTTCGACCGTGCAATGAAAATATATTGCATTTGTTTGCCGAGAAAAAGAGAGATACACTTTTATAAATGAGTATGTGTGCGAGTGTAAGAACGTGCGGGAGAAGAAAGAATGAAATCAAAGTTCTCGAATCTCACGCTTGGCTCGTAAACAAGTGGCAACAAAAGGGGGTTTGACTAGAAGAGAACTGACTGACCGTCCCGCTGTACGGCAAACCGGGAGGGTTATCCCTTCGGGCCACTTCTCAGGATCGAGGTTTTGCCGCGAGATAAAGGGAATTTAAAGTTTAAATCGAGGCGAAAAAGGGGTTGCGGCCCTTCTCTTATTGCAAGAAATGCTCCTTCTATTTTTTTTTCAGGGTGGCCAGTACCTACGCTTTTTTCCGATGGCTCGTTCTCTCGATACGATCGAATCGTTTTCTCTTCTCCCCCGGGAACTCCGAGAATCGAAAGGCAGAGAAAAAACGATTCTGGACAAAAAATAAGGTGAATCGACACTGAAGCTGGAAATAATTTTTTTGGTAAGTTCATAATTTCTGTACGAGAAATTTTTTATTTCTTTATATTCGAATATTTTAATTGTATTGGATATCAGTACAATTTCTTGGTCCTTTTCGCTCTAACATTTTTTGACTTGAATCATAATTGATGCTTTCAATAATTTATTCATTAATAATTGCTTCGATGTTTCAAGATAAATTGAATTCGATATTTTACGATTTCAAAAAAATTTTCTGGCAGCTCGCAATGACAGATGTCACTTACTACGCACACTAAAACATTTTTTCGAAAATGTACATTTTTTAATATAATTTTGTTCTTAATACACAGACAATCGAGGAGTGTCAGATAAAATATCTGTTGAAGTGATTCTAGTTGTTTATTTTGAGAAAAAAGCTATTTGACAAAGTCATTCACAATAACAAGAGGAAATTCCGTTGGGAAGATTTACCGCTGTTTTTCGTGTCTTCGTAAAGATGCGATCGAAAGAAATGACCGAACGGTGGAAAAATATTCCGTCGCTTTCCCCATTGAGACGGGCAATGGAAGAATAGAAAATAATAGAGAGGGAGAGGGAAGGGTGCGAGTCGTCGCGAACATCCCTCATTCGGACAATCGCCGATAATCGGACGATCGAGACTTTTCGAAGCTGCGAGATAAGGATATCTGAAAAGCTCGAAGCATCTGTGTAAAAGCGCGTATAAAAGTGAACGACTCGATCACTCGGAGCTCCTCCCATTGATCGTGCCTACGAAGAATAGAACTTCTGATTCTATTGAATGTAGAGAAAAACACGCGTGTGTGCGTTGAGTATCCGAAGTGAAATTTTAGTACCGAAGGTGCCCAGAACGAGAGACTCGAAACGATCGTACTTGAAGAAAAAAATACGTTAAGAAATTTAATCAATTTTATGCACATTTTTATAAAATCTGATTAAATGAGAAATGGAAATAAAAATTAGAGAACAGCCAAAAATCCATTTTTGTTAATTTTCGATAATTTAAAACAAATATTCATTGGTACATTTCGTAAAATTTATAAGTTTATGTAATATAACTATAAATATAAATATAATTAACATAAATACAAAAAAAATAATGCAGCGATTTTTGATATGCGACTGATCGTCGAAATATCTGGATTGCAATTATCTGTAAAAATGAAAGACACACTGAACATCAACCAATTTCAATTTATCATTAAAAAATACGTGCGTATATGAAGAAAAACAGGAAAAATAAATATCGAATGCACGAAGAGTGAATCTAGTAGGTGTTTAATAAATCCGCAATTGTGGAAGACTTCTGACGTAATTGATGGATAGAAAAAAAGGGGAAAGTTAAGGGATGATGAAAACGCCGAGAGGGAAGAACGTTTCGGCACCCTCGGAGATCTTGAAAAGGAAGGAAGGAAGAAAAGGGGAGAGGCTGAGCGTTGTCTCGATGATTTTTCGATAGATGCCGTCCGAAAGCTGGCGAGGAGAGTCAACTCGTGATGGAGAGACTTTTCGATTGACGAGAGAAAAAATATCGAGGCGAGGAAGGAGAGCGAAGGAAAAAAAAATCTCAAACGAGTGTATCATCACTCTTGTGAAAACAGATCGCGCGTGGAAGACACACTCGATGCCTCGGGGCGCGAAACGAGTCAAAAAATATTGAAACTCACACCCTTTTTTTTTCATTTTTTCGTTACAAGGAAAAAGATTCGAAAATATAAGAGGGAGCGAGCTACGTAACTAGACCGAAAGAGGTGAGTTAGGGTAGAATTTCTCTTCCTTCTTTTTTTTCTTCTCTTTCCACCGGTCGGTGGATCGTTGGGGAGGGTCATCGGCTCCGCGTGTGTTTTTTGACTCGGCGTTGAGGCAAGATTTTCAGAGCGGTATAGGTACGAAGCAAGGGTTCGTCGAGCGAATTCTAGACTCACGCATCGTGAAGTGCGAGCGAACGATCCCATTGTCTGCGGTTAACCCGTCGTCGTTTTCTTTCCCTCGACCATCAAAAATTAAAGGACAATCGTTGGAATTATATTTCGTGCTCGTGACTAGAGGCGTGAGAAATTCATCCAAAACAGACGTGCGGAATGAGGGACAGAGGGAAAAAAAACACTTTTTTCTTTTTCATGAAAAAAGTTGAGGGAACGACGCGAGAGAAGAGTTGTAAAGTTTGTGCTCGATGGCGAATTGTCAAATAACCGTGGATCTATAATTCATTCGAATAATTACGCTCACAAAAGCTGTGTTTGCTCACGGAGGAAAATACAGAGAAGGAGATGGAACTAAAATCGAGAATATTGCGATCGAGGAAGTCAGGGAAAAGATACTTGGAAACTTTTCGTGCAGAAAACTCGTCGGTTCAACTTTTCATTTTCCCATTTCGCTACTGATATAATTCGCTTTTGATAACAGCGACGTTTCTCGCGAGAGAAAGGAACCCCTGCGAGGAGACGTTCGAAAAATATCTCCCGGGAAATAATGAAAATGATAAATAACTGACGAGAATCGAACGACTCATATTTTTTCTTCTCCTGCGTATTCATATTTTTTTCTTCCTCGGAGAGTTTTCAGGTCGAGGGTTCGTTTAATAAAAAATATTCGAAAAATCCAAATTGATGGGTTCGTTGAAAAAATCGTCGAAGACGAGAAAGAATTGAAAAATATTTGGGGGAGGTTTGACAGCGGTTTTCATTAATCCGGGCGATTGGATGGGGCTATCGTGTGTGAGAATTCACTCCGGTGACACATTAGTTGGAAAAGGGGCTCGTGGGAGGGAGGTTATCGCATGCATGGGACATCAAACGCGTGTCGAAGTCCTTTGATCAAGTTATGTCATTCAGATGACTCTTGTCGCGCCAGAAGCGAGCTCGGTGAGATTCATGCGCGCTGATGGCGATGGCAGTACTCAGTTCTGGTCGCCGCGAGAGGGGTGCTGACGCCGGAAGCGCGACTCCAAAGCTCCATTACATCCAAGCGCTAACTCAATCGCGCTTATACCTTTTACCGAAATTTTCCGAAAGAAAGCTCTAAAAAAACTCTTATTTTGCTCGATCGCGCTCGACCAGTTTGCAGAAAACTTGTGACGCATTTTCAAGGAGGTGACGTCATAATTATCAAAATGAACTTTAGCAATGAAATTTTTCTGGCAGCAAAGAATTTAATGTCAGTTCCTCGATAGCGAAATTTGATGTGGCATGTTGCCGACTGAACAAGTAAGAATGAACTTGTATAAAATTGCATAAAAGCTAGAAAAAGCTGTAGTCTTTTGAGAAATGGTTACCACACTTTCGTAAAGTGAAGAAAAAATGTATTTAGATTGAAATTTAAAAAATTCACGGATTCCTTGGACTATAAGGATTGAGATTCTCACATAAAAAATTACAGTTACCGGAGTTCTGAGAGAATTATTCACTCATTGAAGTACAATTTCCTTGACACTTCACGTGACTCCATACTAATTGATACAAGAAAGTGATTCAAATTAACACTATGAAATAATTTTTTTGTTTGTTTTGTGTAATATGGAAATGATAAAAATTAAAAAGTCATTTTTCAAATTGAGAAGATTTATCAAATATGGGAATATGTTCAATTCAGTTGCATTTGAAAACGCGAAAAAACAGTTACTGATTTAACTAGCATGAAACGACAAAATCTCCTTAATTCATTCGAGAATGAAAAAATTAAAAATGGAATGTTCGAAATAAAAAAAAAATTATTAAAACATGAGTAAACAAATGAGATCATTATATTTTTGTGGATGATTAAAATATCGTAATAATGCGAGCGAATATAATCGCGGAGGGTTCGTAATGTCTCGTTAGCTTTTATTTTCTTGGCTGATGCTTTAATTTCATGAAGCGAATGACAGCGACCGCGGAGCTTATGTAGGTGTATATGGGCTGTAATAGGATAAAGACAAAGAGTGCAATTCCGAAAATCGAGCTACCCTCTCTTCGGTTGAGGATTGCCATCAGGCATAAGGATCCCTCGGAGCTCTCATCCTAATGGGGACTCGTCTCACTTTCTCCGTCTCTCTTGCTCTTCTTCCCTCCATAGCTATTATAGTTCTTGCTCGCTTTCTCTCCCTGTAAGAGGGCACTTGAGGGCGTGTAATTGCTACGATCTCTCAGAACGACCCTCCTATACTGTACCGCAAAACGCGGGCTCTATTCAGCCTGAGTGCGGCTATCACCGATGTACTACACGCACTACTTTTACCCCCTCAAGTCGCTCTATCATTTTCTAATCGCTTTTTCCTGTTAAATAAACCACCGTGACGATTATACAACTCATCA
This sequence comes from Cremastinae sp. B BG-2022a, assembly GCA_030522605.1. Taxonomy (NCBI): domain Eukaryota; kingdom Metazoa; phylum Arthropoda; class Insecta; order Hymenoptera; family Ichneumonidae; species Cremastinae sp. B BG-2022a. The sequence goes on along the minus strand of JAPYYX010002381.1, from coordinate 13,429 downwards.
AATATTTTTATTATTCCTGAATAATTTTTTTAATAGTGGCATTATTTCATTACAAAGCGTTGACTTTTCTTCAATTCAGAAAGTATTTCGATGTTTTTTAAATTTAATATTTTTACAAACAATATTTTGCAATTTTCATAATTAATCTATGTTTAAATTCTTTTTTATTTTTATAATTTTAATTTTAATTTTGCTTGAATAATTTATCGATCATACATATTCAAACTCTAGAGACGAGCAGTTTTTAGTCGTGAGAGAGTTAAGAGTTAAGAGTTTAATGTAAAAAGTTTTCAAGCGACAGGAAATTACTTGCTTACATGTTTGTTTAATCAGAGTTGTCCACGAACATTCTATAAATTAAAAACATGATATAAATCGCTAAAAGTGAGAATAACAGTCTCATGGCGATGTGTCAATAAATTGTTATAAAGTATTAATAATTTAATCAGAAGTTTGTTTCACCGTGAATTTAACAGCTAAAAGGTTTATTTCAATAAGAAAATTGATGTTAACGGGGCGAAGAGGAGAAAAAAGGAAGGCATAATAATGGAGGTGGAATCTGGTGGACGGCCACCCCCGCGTGTCCAACCCCCATCGTACGCGCTTTACCCTAAACGAGGCTCGAGGATAGAGAGAGGTTAGAGCAGCGGCGTTCAAGGGGTTAAACGACGAAACCACTGGAAAATAAAAAAAAGCGATCCCCTCGATATTCGCGCTCTGCGGATGCTCTTTTCTTTTCTCTCTTCCCACTCGCGTCTCCTCTTCATCGGTGAGACATGCGCGCAATTTAAATGCGCGTAAAACAGAGAGAAATAAAAAGAGAGGAGAAAATAAAAATGAGTGCACAGATGGCTTAGCGGAGCGAGATGGAGTTTTTGTTTCGAGACTCTGGCCTCCCAATCGTCGCATTAGCCAACAAACGAATCGACAATCGACACTCGAAAACAATTTTTTTTACTCGCGTATTTAAATGCGCACGTGTGTACGATGCCACATGTCCAAACACGGACGATTTTGCTCGTGAATTTTTTTCACTCGTCCCGTTTTTTTTATTCTTCGTATAATGGACAATCCAAAAGTTTGCTCGAATCGACACGTACGGAAGTCCGAAAACAATCGGACACGATTGTACGACTCGAGAAATGTTCTCCGAGAGATCTCGTTACAAATAAATCTCAATTTAATGGCCGACCCGTCGGAGCCCCCGAAAATTTAAAAAAATGGGGTCGAGAGCGAGCGTTTGAAACAAAACAAAGAAGGAAGGAGGATTCGGCGTGTTTTCTCTCTCTCTCTTTCTCTCGCTCTTCTATTGGGGAGCAAGAATTGCGAGGCAATAATTGTCTTTTTGTCGAAGAAAAAATGCGTAATCGGTCGCGATTGTTTCAACCATTCGCACACAGCGTCCGGCCCATATGCTGGAGGGTGAATTTGTTATTTTTTTTTCTTCCTCGAGTCTAGAATTGAAGAATCGACCGATGACCACGGTGTTCATTGTTTTTTTTCTATGCGTGTGTATTTTGGGTTATTGTTGAACCTTCCCTATTCTTTTTTTGTAAAAATTCGAGAGAAACTCGTCTCTTTGTTTTTGACATACATTTTCTGTATTTTTCGTCTTTCGATCAAAAGGGTCGCGTTTCGCAATTTTTAATTAAAAAATCAATATAGAGCCGAATCGAGAGTCGTCACGTATCTGCTGTCAGCGGTAAAAAAATAACTCACTCGTGCTAACACGCGAAATAAAAAAATAAACAAAAAATATAAAATCCTCATAAACGTCGTAAATCGAATATTTCTCGACTGAGCTTTCGAATCGAACAGAGAGTCGCTTTGTTTCTTATTTTTTACGACAGATTTTCTTGGAACAGGAACGACTCCTCAGTTTCTATCGAGTTCAAAGTCATCCCGGTTATTCGGGAGAAGAGACAAACACTTGAAATCACACGCTTCAATCCTGTCCGGCCATTTATTGTTTTGTAACAAACTTCTTTATTTTTCATCGTGTTTAGGTCCCTGAGAGAAAAAAAACAGTCGTCCCCTTTCTTTCCTTCTTCCTACGAAGTGTCTCAAATAACAGATTTTTTCTTCGGTTACTCCAATTTTAACGATCGATGGAGAAGGGCCACGTATCGTTAAATATTTCTTTCTCCTTTATATCTGCTTTCTTTTATTTGTTTCTTCCAAAAAGTGCTAAACTTTTTTCCATCAAAGTACTGTGAACGAGATTGAGATGAAAAAAAATATTCCTGTCGATGTATTTTTACTCTTTATTTTAAAAATGGGAATAAAATTTTCTGTGATATTTTTTTTGAAATTTAAAAAGAAATGACTTAAAGTTAGAATTTAGCATGAAGATGGAATACAGAAAAATTACGATATAAGTTGAAAAATTCGAGCGTTCGACTCAAGATTTATTGGTTGAGCGTAAAAGAGCCCATACATGGATAACCGGATAGATCGACACAGGTCAGAGTTTCAGTGCGAGAAGTACGCAGCGAACTCTCGTATATACCCCTCTAATGGATTTCACTCATTTTTCTCCCCCTAACGTCCCGCAGTCGACACCCCAACGCGCTTCGACGACATCCGGGATTTCTATACGCTCTTCCCCGTACAACTTTATAACCTCAGCACAGATTCGTTCGCGTGTCAGCATCCGCACGAATCCTCCAAAATCGCACGAACTACCCTCGACGCGTATAAATGATACTCCAAAGTGGTCCACATTAATTTTTCTAACATTTTTCAATTCCTCTATAATATTTTTAATCCTTGCTAAAATCATATACAAGCAATATGAAATATTTATACAAATTCGATTTTACTCGTACTCTCAAAATAAGAACTTTTTTTCTGCACAAATTCTAAAATAAAATGAGTCGGTATTCCAATTATATTGTGTTAGCACCCGCGCGAATCCTCCAGAATCGTACGAATTACTCTCGACGCGTATAAATGATACTACAAAGTCGTCCAAATTAATTTTTCTAACATTTTTCAATTCCTCTATAATATTTTTAATTCTTGCTAAAATCGTATACAAGCAACATATGAAAAATTTGTGCAACTTCGATTTTACTCGTACTCTCAAATAAAAATTCTTTTTTTTGCACAAATTCTAAAATAATGAGTCAGTGATCCAGTTATATTGTGTTAGCATCCGCACGAATCCTCGAAAATCGGACGAATTACTCTCGACGTATATAAATGATGACCCAAAGTGGTCCACATTAATTTTTCTAACACTTTTCAATTCCTCTATGATATTTTTAATTCTTGCTAAAATCGTATATAAGCATCAACATATGAAATATTTGAACAAATTCGATTTTACTCGTACTCTCGAATAAAAATTCTTTTTTTGCACAAATTTTACAACAATGAGTCAGTATTCCAGTTACATTGTGAACGTTATCAATTTTGGATATTCTCGAAGATTCATGAAATCGGTATATTGCGGCATGATCAATTTTTGTTGTTTCTCAGTATATCGTATATTATGAATAGTATAGATATCAGTATATAGATCCCTCGTCATACGATGGCTTATCTGCAGGTGGCGTCTTTCGTGGAAAGAGGCGCGCAAAGACGATTGTTTTCGTCGCTATGTCTAAATTACTGTCCTGTCGGATGTGTCAAGCGGATCAAATCGCGATGACTGGGATCAATTGAGATAACGAGATAAAATGGAAACCTCTGCGATACATATAGATATATTCATACATAGAAACACTCTACCATTAGAGTCCGGCATTTCCTGCACGAAAAATGATAAGGCGTATCATTCGTGAGAGAAACAAGATTTTTTCGCGATCGACGACGCACATCATCGATTTTAATTTCCGCTTGATGTTTTTCTCTTTCTCTTATTCGGTCATTTATTTTTTTATCTATTATTATAGTATCGTCTTCTCGTCGTCTGTCCGGTTCTCCCGAAGCTCGTGTCTTACCGAATGTCGATGAATTATCAGCCCAAAGTGCGTATCACGGATTTCCGATAAGAGCAGATGGCTCCGAGGGAATCACCCTGAAGATACGCGATTGTCTCTTCGCCCGGGAATCCCATTTCTTTTTTTTCTCGATATCTTACGGTAAATTTTTGAGCACGAAATAATTTGTTTCACCTTCGAAATGTCGAGCGACACACTCGTCGCGACCGATACGCGTCGTCGAAAAGTCGATAAATACTCGGGGTTTTTCACTTAAAAAGAAGTTGAAGGCTGGAAAGCACCGAATGGCTAATGAAGGGGAAAGAAAAATAAAAAATACAGCCATCAGAAGGAGGGATGGTTGCATTTTACGAGGCCTCTCTTCCTCTCGTTTTGCCCTTATCAAGATCCTCCTCGAGAAACGTAACCGAGACATGCAATGTCTTTTCCACTTGCGCACTTACTTCTCGTATTCGCGTTTCTGGCTGCTCCCGTCGTTTCCTCGGAGCAGGAAAAGACACCGGAATCCAAGTAGAGGCCCTCCGCTCGATTTCCCAAACGAGATAAACCATAGAGGTGAAAAAAATAAAACTTCCACGTAAATTGGTAAATTATTCAAAAATTGAGCCACTTTGTTCACCGAGACGTTGAGTCATGTTCGCGTAATCGGTCTTGGACTGTTTTCTCTTTTTCGAAACAAGATGTGTGTTGATTTTTTTTTGTAAAATAGAAGAGATCTGAACGCGATCGTATGCGAAACGCTCATCTTTATCGGGCCAAGACAGCGCTCAAAGTGACGAGTTCTCCCCGTAAATCGTGATTCATTATATTTTTTCTTTCTTTCTTTCGTTTTGTCCTTCTCGCCGTCCGCGCTGCTTCACTCGTCTGTGTACCGAGAGCTTAGACTCGGCTAAACGAAATCAATTTCCGGCAGTGAAATCCAACGATCCCATTATCGGAACTTTGTCGGAATATACCGAAGATCCTATCGGGGCTCTCAATTTCTCTAGCCCATATGCTCTCGTATCGCTGCACTTTTTGATCAAAAACGCGAGTCTGCGCGCCTTTTTTTTCGGAAGAAATTACGAATCACTATGTATTTTGGAAAAAATTCTCAGGATAAGCGTGAGAGAGGGAAGCGGCACGGTGGAAGGAGAAGAGTGATTGTTTTATCAATAAAACTAACTGGTATTACGAACACTCATTATCTTTTGTGGCCAGCGATAGAATTCTGCTAATTAAGAGCTGTCAGATATATAGAGAGAGAGAGTGTGTGTAAGAGAAAGAGCGAAGTGGATAGTGATGAGGACAATCGCTCTTTTCTCACGGTACAAAAAAAGTGCGCTTCGAATTATCTCATCGCTGTCTTTTTTTTTATTTTTTATTCAATATCAAATTGAAACTATAACGAGGTCGGGAGATCGGACGCTCATTTTTTTGACTCTTATTTGTGAAGCGGACTGTACATAAAGTTTGGTGGTACGATCCGGTAGACCTTTTGCAGAGGCGTGAAATTACCTTCAGCTCTCTTCCACATACGTACGGCCCATGAAAAATCGTCAGGGAGGACACCCGTTTCGTTGTGGACACACGCACACACACGCTCAGAGAGAAATGAACGTCCTCCTTGACGATTCTTTACGAGGCAACACGATACTGCCAGGGCGAGTGTCCAACTGCTGAGGACGGCCATCAAAGGGTTCCCGATAAATACCGCGCTCTTCGGAGCTTCGATTTTCTTCTCCCACGGTTAGATACTCAATTCCTTTATTTATTCATTATTAAGTTTTTTTATTTTATTTTAATTGTTTTAGAAGTTGAGGGAAATTAACTTTTCATTCGTACAAAATTTTCAATGTGTTTGATTTTAGTAGTTGAAATATTGAAGAAAAATTGAGGAAAATTTGTTTTTGTAAATAAATATTTGTAGGATTGGAAATTTATTTTGCTGATTTTATATTTTTTATGAGAGAAATGACTTTAAATGCCATGAGCTGGAAGCTAAAAGTGCTCAAGGCACGCTCCGTCTATCTGTCGAGTTTTAGGAGTCTCTTCAGCCAAAACAAGAGAGAGCGCGAGTGAGAAAATGTTTGATCGATGCACGGATCCTCTCCTTATTCTCTCTCGAAGCGGAAATTATGCGTCAGCCTATCTCCGAAAACGGAAATGACGAGACACGGGGCTGTCCGTCCGATCGGGCCCCGTTATCTCTCCGCTAAATACAATACCGTATGAATACTCTCGTACATTCTTACTTTGATTCTTACATTCTTAGGCAAAGTCGGATGAATAAATCAATTGAGAAAATTTTTCTTTTTCAGACTTCCAGGATGTCCTTCTTCGGCCGTCTCACGATAATTTCTTTTTTAATATGAATAAAAAGTAAAATCATTTGATTAAAATTTTTATAGATAATTTCTTGATGTGATGTAATGTTGTATGTAAAAATTGTAGAAGGTATGAGACCTTGTATGCAGTAATAAAAATATCGAAGTTTAAAGATATGTTACATAATTAATTTTGAAAAAATTATATTTTTAAATCCATTTCATGCAAGTACTCTCTTAAAAAAATAATATCTTGAGGTGTTCGATCAGGTGTATTCATTAGTTAAATCAGGTCAGTAGTTTTTTGTTATTTGTTGAATTTTCTTGCTTGTTGGATCACTCCAAATATACAATTTCAATAATAAGTTTAACGATTTTACAATAATTTTTTATTGTATTTTATTAAATACAATAAATTAAATTGTATTTTATTTAATGAATACTTTGGTGATATGCACTTTTAATGTCTAATAGTTGAATTCGAAATCGTTGAATCTAACTTAAAATATATTTTTTGAATTAAGTTTTATTCTTCTATCAACATCAATGTTCGTTTGACTTCTTCAAAATGGAAACAATTTACGATGAATATTTTCTTTGAATCGTCAATATTTTTCCTCGCTACGGAAGAAAAAATAAATGTTGAGACTTGAGGGAAAAAGGAGCACTGGTCACACGCTGGTCGATTTCTCAAAGGAAAGACGTTCTCGAAGGCAGGACGCTGGTTGGGCAATTACGCGTGCTTGGTCGCCTTCTACGGAAGCTCGCGTGATCCTTGCACACATTGCTCTCTTTCTCTCCCTATGGCGAAACATATAAGTAAGAGAAGGACAGAGCTCGCTCTTGCACGCGCGCATAAAGGCTTGTATAAGCGATTGATCAGTGCCGAAGAAGATAAACCATCGAAAAATTGCAAATGTCATTATGCATGCGGTGTGCCATGAAAAAAAAAAATTGTTTCGAAGAACTCGCCGATTTTATTTTCTGAGACATCGCGGCGCATAAAAAACATAGTGAGAAAATTCCCATTTTTTTCAACGCTAAGAAAACATTTTTCAAATCCTCGAGCTGTAAAAATCTGTCGATGATAAATAATGTTGATTAAAATTGAGGTCTGGTGTATCCATAAACGCATTCCATTTTTGTCGCGTGCCAGATATCGCGTTCTCTCATATTTAATACAAATATACTGTTAATGGTTGAAAAAAAGATTAAAATGTATATGTGTATGTGTGTGTGTGTGAAAAGAGAGAATGCAGCATCGCACGTTCGTGCATTCATATTATAATGCGACATACTAGACGAGGTCAGATGCCACGGTAACCATACTCCATATTGTATTTAACGTGGCTATTCGTCGTTTTACTTGGAGTGCACATAATATGTATTGTGTGTATACACACAGAGAAAAGTATTTACGCTTGTAGGAAAAAATACAGGAGGGCTCGAGCTGTGTAACGGTAAGAAATTTCGAGCCCGGATACGCCCCCGAAAGATCATCTCGCTCGAAATCAGAGTCGAGCGTGTGGTTCCTTCGCTAGAAGGGAAGAGAGGGCTACACAATGCCTTTCAGGACCCGTTTTTTGATCTTCGCGTTTCGCTGCGACTCTTGAATCGATGCCCCAAATTACAAAAAAATCGATATTCGTCAGATACTTATTTTCGTTTTTATTCAAATTTAATTTCAAATTCATTTATAGATTTAATTTATGAGACTGTTTTTGTGACAGGTGATATTCATTTCGAATTTTATTTTGGATTTTATTGAAAAATAACCTTTTTTTTTGGCTGCGTGTCGTTTCGGTTTTCCCATGGAGGGTGAAGTCTCGGTCGTGCGCGTATCATTACGCGTATGCGCGTACACACAAGTGGCACGTGTCAGACATTGGTCGACTGTTCGCCAAAATATAGCCTAGCCTCTGAATTCTATTAACGATTCTACGTTTACTGATAGTAATTTACCGTATTTACAGTACAAAATCGATCGTAAACTCGAATGTTTATCAAACTTACGACGAGCGCGTGTAATCGAATTTTTAATAATACACGGACGCATCGGTTTCGTGAATCGAATCGTGTTTGTTTTCTTCTTCCTTACAATTATGAGAAAAAAAATTCTTCTCTTTGTACACTGCTGTTCATTAATAAACATTAATCAGAAATCAACTAGCATCGCCCCCTCTGTTCCTTTTTCCACGAGGAATCGATTTGAGCGCGTCGATGCAAGTTATCGCGCGACAAGAAGTTTCACATCAGGCACGATGAAAATCGTGCAGGAAAAAAGAATAAGATCAGCAGTGATCGGATTAACGGTCACGAAAATAACTGGCATTAGGGACGAAAATCCGCGAGCTTCGAAAGGACGATAAATCAGAGTCGCGAGCGTTTGGGGCAAGGAGGGAAAAAAAGCACACAAAAGCTTCGAAAAGTCGTGTGAAGATCGTGTCGTTCGTCGATTGATGTGTCAGGAACATTTTTATATATACACAGCGTTACACTTATTTCGGGAATCGATCGAATGCACGCAACGCGGACCTCCTTCCCTGTACACCTCCTCTCTCGTTCTTCCTCCACGAAGCTTTCGAGATCGAGCTTCGAGACAAGATTAAATTGTCCCTTCTAATTGAGCAACCCGTGGAAGGAAAAAAAATGAGGAATATAAATATGCGCATGTATATACGTGTACGTATGTTTAGAAACAATCAGGTCGAACTCGTCACGCGACTCTCTCGTTCGTATCTTCGATCCCCTTAGACCACTGAATTATATTCTTATGGACGACTCTCCTCGTAATTTCGACAACCTGTAATACATTCTCACTTTTTCCATCGACGAATCACGCCATATATTCTCACGAAAATTCAAGGATTCCTTATCAATATATATTCGAATGAGATTCCTTCTTTTTAACGCAACCTTCTGAAATATGAGAAATTTTTTGAAGAAAAATAAAGGAAAACGCTATCATCGATCTCGGAACAATGGCTATCGTTATTTCTTGTAGGATTGTTTTTTCCTCTCTATATTTCTCTTTTTCAACTTTTCACAAAGGGTGCACATTTGAACGACCGCGATTGTTTAGCGGAAGTGGCCGTATAATAAAATCGCGTCAAGGGATCGATACGAGGGTGCAAATCGTGTTGGACGAAGGAAGGAGCGAAGAAAGGAAAAAAAAACGAGAATGCATTTCGCCGCTATTATGAGCGACGGAATAAACGGAGGAGCCAGGAGTCTCTATCTCTCGATCGAAAATACGACGATGAGGAGTGAGTACGAAGGGAGAAAAAAAATCAGTAAAATCTCGCCGGAACCGCCCAGCATCCATCGGCCGAGAGGGCAGATATGTTGCATCTGTCGTCACGCCCTTCTATATCTCTCTTGCACACACATTCTGAACGCGGCACGATCGCCGGCGCACACCGTACAACACAATATTTCTCGTGTGAGTTTAAAGTTCGAGTCGAAGTCACGCGTCACTGAGATCAGCCAAAAACGCACCCGGAAAAAAAGGCGAAGAGCGAGCGCGCGCGACATTTTTTTTTAGGGTCCTGCAAAAGGGGCCTAAATGTTTTATTACTTAATCATAACGCACCCTCAACTACAAATCTACGCTCATAAATGTATCTACAGATATAAAATGGCACATATGGGATACAGGACAGAAATAAGCTTCATAAAGACACAATGCTGGCTACTGTGCCAATAAGCCTCATCCCCCTGTACTAAAATGAATATCTCTTTTCCCTGTGATGTGTTTTTTTAATACAATTCATCAGGAATAATCTCGTCGAGAATGATTTTTTTTATATACTGCATCGTATTTTTAAGTTTACAAATGATTAATTAATTTGCGCATGTCTTCTGCGGGTATTTTTTTATCTACTTGACAATTATTTATTATGAGGATGATGTCTTTCGAAATTTGACGTTCTCGAGATTTTACAAAATTTATTGGATTATATAATTATAAAATTATATTTGAAAAAAAAGTTTCATACGTTGACATTGTAGATAATATTTCGGTCGCTTTATCGATTCAAATGTCGGCAACAAAATTGTATCTGTCAAGTAAAAAAGATATACGCAGGCTAAATTTATTAGTAGTATTTAAAAAGTAGAGAAACAAAGAGTCAATTTACGCACACACGACGATTTAATTAACATTTATCGCGCGTGTTTCTCCCACCAATTTTCCATTCAATAAAAATCGTTTTTACGATTAGCCGTATCGCTAAAATTTGATTTCGAATTAATGAGCGGCGCGATAAATTTTCCTGACAGCAATTCGCATTTCTTCCGTTCAAATGAAGCTCTCTCGGATCGCGTTTGAAAAAAAAAAATAAAAATAAATGCAGTGCAGATCGGTCAATTAGCTTTTGAGAATCATCGAGTTGCCCGAAAATGACAGTCAGAGATACTTTCACGGATTTTCATTCTCCTCTCCCGGCGTATATAGAGGCGTCAAATTTAGCGTGTGTCGCAATTAGATGATCGAGCGAGGGTAAATTTCAGGGGGTGAGAATCTGCCTGATGGTGCGGTTAGTTAGAGCTCCGTATACGTATACGGATCTCGGAACGTGGATAGATACGCGCGAAGACTCGGGGCTCGAAAAATACTGTTTTTCTGTATATATACACAGATAGATGGGCATACGTATGTAGTTAAGGGAGAAGAGAGCGTGTTGTACCCGGAGCGAGGAGATTCCGGGCGCATTGACGCGAGAACCGCACCGTAACAAAAGGGCTGAAGCATCCCCGCGTATTGTTACGAGGCTAAACTCTCTGTCCACTATTTCCCCGCTGTCTATGATCCGTGGCAAGTCCCGAACTCGCACACGGTCTCGAATCGCTGAGAATCGAGAGGACTCGGATTTTCGAAATTTTCGTGGCTCCTTCGTGGACTTGCGTCCTTCCGTCCCGAAGTTCCGAACGCACACGAACGCAGGTCGGCTCGAGTTTATATCTGCGCGTGAATCTACGTCAGGGGGCCCGGCCCTCTTTCCTCGTAGCACGCGCCAGCTGGCTCATTGTTAAATTACTGTTCAACCGATATTACCTCTCTCACTCTTTTTCCCTCTTTATTTCTCACTTTCACTGGCCTGTGTATACTTTTTGAAATTGATTTCGCACTGATTTTTTTTTCTGATTTTGTTTTTAACAAAAGCATGTCAGACCGCTCGAATGTGTTGTGGCTCGTTGTTGCTGACCGGAATGATATTTGGAGTTAATTTTTTTTCGTGTCAACACCTTGTGTGTGAATGTAGAGAAAAAAATGACAAACGTATCCGTAATTTTTTCCGTAATATTGATTATTTGTAAATTTATTAAAATTGATTTAATTGAGTTTTTGGGTACACACTTTATAATAAATAAAATAAAAGAATGCGAAATTTATTTTAATTTTAGAATCTACTATCAAACACCGGAATGATGATATTCTTTAGTTTTTATTTCGCGTTAAAACCTTCTGCATGTGTTTGATTCAGGAATACACGAGTGTCGAGATTTTTATTCGATAGTTTTTCAAAATCCATTCACGCAGACGTCAAAACGTTCATTCTTAAAAATCTCTCGATACGAAACGAAACTGATGTCAAAAAAACGCTCGTGACACCGTCAGGATTCCTAAACTTTTTTCAAATTAATGGAAAAATAAGAAAATACCAACATTAAGATTTAACCAATTTTTTAAAAATTACGATTAGAAAATGTTGCAGATATTTCAACGTTTGGACTCATCGTCGATGACCGGAATGATGACATTATTCTTTCCGCGCATCTTTTCGTGTTAACACGTCCTACATGAATATACAAAAAGAGACTCATTGTTGTTATTAATTCCCCAGAGATTTTCTCGAGGGGTGGCTTATGAATTTTATTACACATCGGAGAGTGTTCCAGACTGATCGAACACGATGATTCCCGTCACTCCAGGTTTGTTTCCCGCGCCAATGGAGAGATCATCGTCTAATGTATTTACCCGGGGGTCGAGAGACAGCGGAAGATAGACAGCGAGACAGAGGGAGAAGGAACGAGAGAGAAAAACGAGATACGTATATTTTTGGGGAGGGTGCCAATCCGGGGGAGGTGACATTTTCGGTGTATGTATATGCCACAGGGTGAGATTTGTCATTTCTCTCGTACGAGTCTCTCCTTTCCACGCCGCATACGAGCTCCTGACGTGGACACGTTTGTACACATTCACATATATAAATGCACACAGTGACGTTTTTGGGAAAAGGGAACGTGCCCGGGATGCGTGTCATACACGAACCACCGTTGTATCAAAACTATTGTCATCCGAGACCGTAAGATTAAGCTAATTTCACACATGTCCTACTCACGCGCTCCTCCTCGTTCCATTCACTCGTTCCAAAACGTCACTGAATTCTTACCGCTTCGCGTTTATTCTGTGTTTCTGTACGCTCATGGCTATGAAAATATAAATATAAATGGGTCACGTGCATCGGAGACACACGAAGCTGCTCGAGCTCTCGCATTCAACGATGGTAATTTTTTTTTTGGTATTTTCCGAATGAAGATGTCCAAAAAAATTTTGAACCCTCGGGCTGGGTTGACCGAGCGCCGCTGCGCCTTTTTGTTTCTCAAAATTGAGTCGTCCATCTGCTTGAAAGTGTAACATTCGATTAGTCGATTGGTATACTTTTCCGCTTCTTTTGGGTGTAAAGATGAAGAGAGAGGAGCAACGGAGTCCGCCCACATCCTTCTCGGTTTACAATTACGCAATGTCGTTCCCATGTGTCAGGAGATTTTTAGGGAAAACGGTGAGGAAAAATGGAAAAGTCTTCTCCTCGTCGGTTCTTTAACTCTCCGCAATTTCCAAGAACAATGTGGAGGGTAGGAAGATTTTAAAAAATTAAGGGAACGGGAAATTTCACTGACATTATTCAATTCCCTCTTCAATTTTTGTTGAATATTTTTTACTTATATTTTAAATATTTTAAACTTTTTTCAAATCTATATATAGGGGAGGGGAGGGCAAAATGGGGTACGGGGGGTAAAATGGGGTACCCCAAACATTTGGTGAAAATTTACAATATTTCAAATTTTGATAAAATCAAATAGTCTTTTATTTGTTAAGAACATTATATTTGGTGATTTAAAAACACGTTTGAACAAAAACTAAAGCGAAAAATCAATTAACATAGCAGATCG